>LYUA01001629.1:26601-37624 GCA_002093875.1 Calopteryx splendens
ATATATATATATATATATAATACCTATATAATTGATAGGATACTCACTTTTAGGATATAGTCAGATTTTTAAGTACTTCGTCGATGTGATAGGGTATTCAATGAAACATTGGTATTTAAGAATTGGTACCCTGTCAAAAATGCAATTTAATCCAAAATGGAGTTTTATGCATTTTAGATCCAGTGACTAGTGTGTATGACGGTCTGATTTTGCGAAGTTCTGTAGCTCAAATAAATCTTGGTTTTACCGGATTCTTGAACTTAGGTTGCATTTCTCATTCTATTTAAATAGTTCTGCACTAAAAGAGATTAGACTTCTTCACCCGTGAAATGAGTGTTGCTGTTGGATATCTATGAGTGCTATATATTTTTTTTCAATGGAGTTAATGATATCATTTATTTTTCTCGTACCTCACTATTGTTTTGCGTTCTTTTTCACTGCTATCTTTATTTCATAGAACCTTAATTTTTAAATGTAGAATGAATACAAAAAGCTAGAGTTAGGCAGAACTATACATGAGTCTAAGGAAACAAGTTATACGAGAGTCAACGAAGGTCGAAGGACAATGGTTTGAGGGACGCAGGAAATAAACCGAAGGAAATGTAAGGAAGATAAACACCGGAACAGCGCATAAGCTAGTGAAGAGGATATTCGTAGAGAGGAAAACGAAATGCAATAATATCGGTGACACGAGTTGGAAAACACTCATAGCAGATGAGGGAATACAACCAAACCAAACCATGGAGATGAAAGGAATACAACCAAAAGCTATATGAATGGCCAAAACCTTTGGAAGAGGAATGATATGAATGAGCGCTAAGGGGGCCCATATGTTCTAAGAAGTGAGTTCGATGGAGCAATGAAAGACCTGAAGAAAAAATAAACACCCGGTGTAGAAAAAATCAGCGGAGAAATAATCCAGGTGTTCAGAGGGACGAGGGTGACCCAGAGACAAATACAAAAGGGAAAATAAGAGGAATGGAGGAAAAACGAACTACTACGGGAATTAGCATTGGATAGGGAAGAATAGAGGGGTGCAGTGAACCTATATTACTGTGGGGTATAAGGACTAATGGTGATGATGATGACCCGGAGGGAGTGCTAAAGATATTCTGGACGGTATTATCACGGACCGCAGCGAAAGTGGAAGATTCCTTAAGGACTTCATGTAGAGTGTATTGATTGCAATACCGCAGAAATATAGGACCGAGATATGCGAGGAGCACCGAACATTGAGTGTTGTGTCACATGTGTCGAAAACTTTTACACTGATAATCAGATGAAGAGGAATCATACACCTACCTCGGAAGCACCATAACATGGGATGGAAGAAGCTCCACGTATATCAAGCGTACATTGATATAGCGTGTATGAAGAGGCAACTGCTATGCTCAAAGAAGATAAAGCTACTAACAAGGAACAAGTACGTCAAAGCATTCGTATGGAGCGTGGCACTCCACGGATCAGAGACATGGGCCATCGGAAAAAACAGAGCAAAGAAGAATAAATGGCTTCGAAACCTGGCATTCGAGACAATTGCTGAAGATGAAATGGACGGATTAAGTTAGAAATGAAGACGTATACACAAGATCAGAAGAAGAAAAGAGCATAGGTATGGAGCTCCATGCGAAAAGAAGAACCAGATGGTTTGGTCGCACCATGAAACACAACAGATTTTTCAGGATCATAATTCAAGGGAAAATAGAAGGGAAATTCCTACGGGGAACACCAAGATATAAATATTTAGGACGAGCAAAGATGAATGTTTAGAAGGTACATCATCTATGGAGTGAGGGATTTAACATGGGATAATGGAGAATGGAGAGCTGCAGTGCACCAATCCAAGGATTGAAAGACTATGATGATGATTATTTTATTCGCTTCAAATATGTATTTGCAGATTGCTCAAATGATAGCTGCCGAATACCCTGTTTCATTGACAATGACTGACTTATTAATGTTGATTACGTATGCCTTTTATGGTTTCATATCTTGTTCATTCTCCTACAATCCTTACGTCTCCGCTCCACAACCACTTACCACGGTTTTTCTTCACAGAAATTACCCTGGATCTTACTCCGCTACTGCTCTCTCGTGTCTGAGCATGTAAACGTGACCCAAGTGCTGAGACCTTATTTGGTAATGAAGCCACTGGTCGAAAGAAATGGCTTTATCAGCGGAAAAATGCAAGCCCATTTGTCATAATGGAATATTTACCCCGTATCAGGCCTTGAGGTAATATTATAAAGTATTATGGAATAAGTTTCTATATTGTAATAATAAATAAACAGTTTCGTCCTCGGTGACGTTACTTAGGGTAGGGGCCTTCTATTTAATGCTCTCGTGATAATAATGTTTTTATCGACGCATTATGCTTATCTCACAAAATAACAGATATAATTGCTCCTTATTGTTACCTAGTCAAAGTTCAATTTACACAAAATACCAAACATATTTTCTGTGTTTACCGCTCAACTTGAACGGTTTCGTTAAAAGATAAAGAACCCTCCTTACGGAGAGTTGGCTTCATCAGACTGGCTAATTGTAAAAATGGTAAATATGTAAGGCATAGCAGTTACTTCACATATTTAAGCCGCATTCAGAGAACGCCCTGACTACTTATTTGGAACTCATTCGAGAAAGTTTTAATCGAGAAGTTTGCACGAGGGAAAAAGGATTCTCTAGAATAATCGAAACTTATTCCGAGGGAAAAGATAGTATAAAGGAGAAATTATTGGAAAAACTAATAAAAACTACCAGTGCTAGTGCTCCCAATACTGCCTCCCGTAGGTTGAGAGTAGTCCCTGTAGGTATAAAGAAAACAAATGTGACTATTACGTACCCAGAGGATTCTCGAATTTACTTCTCACAACGAAGGAAACATCAGGACTCCGCATCATATCCATCGATTGGACCATCACCATAAAATAAGAGAAATGCAATCAATTGCGAATAGATTTTAAATCCCAATCTTTTCTCACAGCACACGATTCTGAAATATTCTAAGCGTCGAAAAATTTCAAGTAACAATCTGTGAGGGAATCCTATCCCTCATTACCTCAACGAATACTCTGAAGAGCACGGATAAAAAAAGGTCAACCCGGTCTTACGCCCCGGTCTACTACTGCCCATTCTGTTTCTCTATTTGATACCTTAACCTATGCAGTCCGAGATGTGTACAGGTTTCGGACAAGACTCCTACCCCTCCAGTCTACCTCTTTTTTCTGCAGTAACTCCATTAGGTGTTCCCAATTTCCCCAGTCAAACGCCTTCTCGAAATCTACGCAGATGGCAAACATATCTTGATTATACTCTATATTCCTTTCTATCAGTGACCTCAATGCTGCTATGGCGTCATGTTTATCTTCATTTCACCTAAACCAAAACTGATCCTTACTTCCCTATTCTCTTGTTCTGATCCTGAGTACTACCTTTGCTACGTGTGTATTCAAACTACTTGTTCTATAGTCCTCACATACTGGTGCTTTTCCCTTCATTGGGATGGGAATTAATGCTGATGTAACGAAGTTTCGCGGACACATTCCAATCTATTTAATATGGCGAATGCCCCCATAAAAACTCTTTCTACCTTAATTTCCTACACTCTTAAGTAATGCTGCTGGGATATTATTTTCCCCAAACCCTATTTCGATTTCATTTCCTTTAAATTCTTTTTTATTTCGCAATCTAGTATGCCTGGGCTTTAGCTATTTTCTTCGACATCATTTTATCTTTGTATTAGCATGCTCACTGTCGCATAATTACCGTATAGTTCTTCTATGTTCTTGTTTGAAACTTTTCTGATTCGATCAATACTTACATGTGGTATCTCCGATTGTGTGCATGGCCTTTCCTTACTGACTTACAAACAGTGGTTTTAATTTCCACTACAGCCCACCCACTTTACCCTGTCTATGTCAACCCTCCACGCCGTCATACAGCTCTTTCCACCACATTTGTTTTGCCTTATTTTTTTTTCTCTTTAATTTATTGTTTAACTCCGTGCGTTCTCCTTACTTATTTTATGTTCCATTTCTTCCATTTCCTTCTCTCGTCAACCTTCCTATTCGTATCTTCCCTAATCTGTAGTTCTCTCATTCTTTTTCATACCATTCCTACTGTTTTTCTCGCAGCTTCCGTTATGTCTTCTTTGCGATGTGCCCACCTTTCTTCTCCTACACTCACCTCCTTCTTCCCACACAGAGTTCTCTCAACTGCTGATTCTCCTTTCTTTTCGTCCCACTTAATTCTTCTACATTCCATTTTCTCCTCCAACTTCCATTTCCTATCTTCTTTAATTCTACATTACATTTAATGAGTACAAAATAATGGTCCGAATCTGCATCTATGTGTAACTTTTCCTCCCTTTGATTACTTGTCAGCATGTAAAAACTAAATTAGAAACACGTTCGTTGGATCGGCTTAAAACGTCTGCCATTAATGTTCTATCATTCATCTACTTTCTCCTTACTACTCTTTTTCCTACCTTTTTGTTTAATACATAATAAGGATTCCGTGTGATGACGACCGCGGAGGCCTTTTCTCCCCCGCTGCCGCGTGCGACACCCGCCCCTCTGGGTCGGACCCCGTAGTTGCCAGGACTTATTATCGCATTATTGTGCATCATGTTTTCTTCGGAAAAATAATTGCGGTGGTTTCCTATTTCCTTCCGCCTTGGTTTGTTTTAATAAGACACCGTCACTTAAATGGCCACCCCACTTGGGTCAGAAGTCTTTCCAGCCGCCTCACTGAGGAATAAACGCTGCGTGGACTACCTTTTGTTCTACTCCTACGCCTCGACCTTTCTAGGACGGGTGACCCTGCCAGGAGCAGTTTTCCTGCTCCTTCCACCACTGCTCTAGGGGTCATAAGAACACGCAAGCTCTCTCTTTACTCTTCCTTTGTGTTTTTCTTTATATGCTTCATGCCCTTTTTTTCCTCACTTGTCCCAAAGATATATTTATTGAATTAATTTGAAATATATAATAATTCTAGATTACTTAAATTTGATTAAACATTTACTGCACTGTAAAGAAATGCAAGGCCGTTATAAGAAGGATCTGACATTAAATTTTCACGCGCTAAGTTATGACGGTCCCAAACTCCGATAGGGTGGTCCCAAATTCCACAGTAGATAAGGATACCTTCATGTGCATGTCTGAATTTTCGCATCATCCTTTACGTCAATCGCTGTTTGTTAGCCGTTTTGCGAAGTGGTGTACTACTTGTTAAACCGTTACAACTGGAGATGAGTCATGGGTGTACGGGTGGGACCCGATTCGAGACTAGAGAGGAGATAATGCAGAACGCGACGGCATTGCTGACGGCCATAACCGAAGGACGCCTTCAATAAGTGTTTCCAGCAATGAGTTAATCAGTGGGATAAGTGTGAGGAATCGCCAAGGTCCTATTTTGAAGGTCATTAGATCCACTTCAGGTACGCGAAATTTTTGCTGCGGATGCTCGGATTCATTTGAAGACTGATTCCGTATCCTTTTGAAAAACTCTTTACTTATTTAAAAATACCACATTCACTTGTTTAATTCATATCCACGTATTTCTATTGGATTGAATTAATCAACTTGGCTGCGTTACAAAGTATTTACGTTTTGGTTGCCGTTAATTAAATTTCCACCATTCAGAAATACACAAGATATAACATTAATATGCTCAAGAATTAGGCCAGGGATTCTACTGTTTGAAATCCCTGTTTGAAAATTTCTATTCCCTCTTCTGTCGGGAGATGGTAAAATACAATGACAATCGAAGGAGAAAAAGAAATTGATACCACTGATAATCAACGACCTCGAAGTGACCCATCCATCAGTCTACAAAATTCATAACCTTTCTGTGTGTCCTATTTGTTTTAGGATACTTTTTTACTCTGGCTTAAAATATGCTTCGACATACTTACTAATCTCATGAAAAGTAATGTATTTTTCTTTGTCATGTTTTTGGTATTTTATCGTTGCCATCAAGGCCGGATTTAGACTTGATAAGGCCCTAAGCTATTTGAGAGATGGAGCCCTTTATACAGTATATTTAAGTATATATGACAATTGCTCACTCGGATAATTTTTTGGGGGCCCGCCAGAAAGTGGGGGCCCTAAGCTATAGCTTGTGTAGCTTATACGTTAATCCTGCACTGGTTGCTATATTAGCCAAGGGAAAGGAAAGCTATGTTACTAATTTCTCATGAAATCCGTTTCCTTCTTCTTGGAACATGAATTCTTACATATATCTACTACAAGAAAGTTTAACCTTACCTACAGCTTGAAACTGACTTTTTGTGAGATACTCTTAGCACTCAATATTTACTTGACATTAGTGTACATTATATATTCATTGGTAAAGTTTCAGGTGCTGTACTTGACGATGGGAAAATAGTGACGCCACATTTCACGAGTAAATAAAAAGAGGAAAAATAAGTTACGAGCTTATTATGAAATGCTTGTTCGAAATATCTTGCCAGAAGAGAATTCGCATAAGCGATTATAAATAGGTAAACGCAATAGATTCTCTCGATTGGGAAAGAAGGAAAACTCTCAGGAACTGTGAGGTGAGAGAAGGAAGGAAAGAAATAAAATGAACGAAAAGAAAATGAAGCGAAGAAGGGTTAACCAAGGCAAGGGAAGCGAGAAGATTTTTAGGAAAAATTCAGTAAAGGTAAGAAAAAGTAAATGCATGAAATATTGATAGGTAACGGGATGTTATAGACTGTGAAAAGATTAAGCATTTTGGACGGAATGAAGGCATGGAGAAAGCAGGATGAGCTAAAAAATGCTTCCTAGTAATACAGGCTGCTAGGTTTTTATGCGTATTGTTAAGGTGGGGCCTAAAAAAACCAGCATCTCTTATCCCAATGATGACACGAAAGGGTGAAGTAGTTTTTTCGGGTTCATTAAAAACCTACCTCCCAGCTGATCGATAGGCTACAGCTAGTATGTAATAATTAGTGGAGCGTGAAGTTGGAAACTAAAGATATGAAATAGTAAAGACAACCTCCTTTTTTCCCTTAGATAGATTACGCATCGAACACAATGAATCGAATGCATTTCAATAACCAAAGATTAAAGAAGTGGAAAAACTACATACCTACTTGGTTTAGCATTGCACTCCGCCAAATGAATTAACTTAAAGTGTATCAAAATTCTTGCAATTAAAAATACGAGGTCGACGAAAAAGTACAAGTCACATCCAATGCAACGGCATGCCAGGCCGCCGTTATCAAATTATAATTGGGTCCTAATATGCATTCAAGGATTCGCTTTCCTCTCCTCAAATTACTACAGTATGAAAAAAAGAGGGAGAAACAAACATATTAAAAAACCTGTATGGAATTATATGCCATTACTAATAATATCATCCCAGTAATCAACCCGAAGGTTGGTTTGGTAGGTGAGGGTAGAGGTCACCCAGTACTAACCCCTGTATGGCGTGTGAAATTCACACATCAGGGTAGGGTGGCCAGTTCCTTTCCCTGAACCGCTTGTGATTTCCCAGAATGACCTAGTACCCGAAATATGGTGCACAGCTTGGATGAAGCTGAGTGTACCAAGAGGCGTCACCCAGAATCGAACCTGAGCCCTCCAGTCAGGAGCTCAGTGATCTAACACGCCCCTTCTAACGATGCATGAAATTATTTTGACTTGATAATTACCATGTAAGTAAAGAGAAACCGAGTCGGTTCGCAGAGCAGTTAGCGAAACATTGGTTTTCTATGAATAAGATGCCTGATTATTGTTCATCTATCGTCAATGCGATGCATTATTATTATTAAAGAATATTTTCCATGAGGTTTTCGCTTATGAACACTCCCAGATAAATGAGCAAAGGAGAAAGGCAAGTAAAATGTTGGCGGTAATGCATCACGGGTATTGATACGGAGGAGTTACAGCGAGTGAGGTGAAGGGACTCAGCGGAAGAAATGTGGCGATGGAAGGCAACAGTATTAAATTATGTACCAACAACAAATTATCTGAGAATTTAGCCATCAAGGGGATGAAAGCTGGCGAAAAGCGTCCAGCGAGCGGAGTGTGGTATGGGAGGCGTAAAAGATATTCAGAAGGGAACCACGGAATAAAAAGGGAACTTAAGTTAAAGAATAAAGAAATTGGATTAAGTAATTGGGAGTGGACATTTATAATGCTAGGGTGTTCTGTACGTTCCATTTTTCAATCAATCAGGCTCCAAGGTTCTATACCTACTTTTAAAATCATCATTTGTTTCAAGCCCCTCGTTTCTCCAGATTCCCGTTCAATGGAAGTTTTACTGATTGTGAGAGTGAAGCAAGATCCTTCATCATTACATCTTCATATTACCCTGCAAGCCGCTGTGAGGGCGTGTGGCAGGGGATGTTAGCCCACCAGGCAATTATTGAAATGTATTTCCATCATTACTTTGCGTCCTTTCACTTTCGGGTTGCTCAAACTGACTTATGTACTTTCTACTGTTATTCGCACGAATTGTGCGATGGGAAAAGATTTCCCTTTGATATCTATCTCTTCAGGAGTCAATCTCTCTCAACTTCCCATCGTGGTATTGTATATAAATGTGGAGGTAAAATGATTTCTTCTGTTTCAGCGTTTTAATCGAATGATTTATAGCTCTCAAACAGTTTACGACGTGCATGAAAACTACGTACTTCCAGGGGCTACCATTTAAGGCTGTTCAATGCCAATGTGACACTCGTTCATAATGATTCTTCATGAAACGGCTAGCTTTCCTCTGTATCCTGTTTATTTACAAGACTAGTTCCTTCTGCGCTTTAGTGGACACTGTCGAAATTCGAGTTCTGTAGGGGTAGTTTTATTTCATTGACTGAGGTGGAAAAATTCCTTCCAGTTTTTCCTACCGGTTTCCATCTTATTTCGTTGCTTCATGCACACTGTATTCCGGTAAACTTATCTTTTCGAACATTAAAATTGTGCAGTACTTTAAAGAGAGTCAGAATGCTATAAGAAATAGACTATTTATTTCGTGGGAATTATTTCGCGTTTATTTAGGAGAGATTTGGCACTTATGCTGAAAGTTGTGTGAGTTGATTGAATGACTTTAAGAGTCCTGATGACAACTATAGTAGAGACAGTATAAATGTTTTATAACAGCACTAGTAGCCACTATAGGCCACTTTCTATTACCTGTAGCATGATTGAGAAATTAATGTCAGGCACGGGGCATTGAAAAATCTATGGCGTACTGAATGAAAATAGGATATTACTTAAGGGGACAAGGAAAGTCATTTGGCATAAAATGCTCTCTGCGAATGGTTTTTCTATTATTTTATTTCCCATTATTGCGAATAGGAAATGTTCAAGGCTTGATGAGAAATCGTTTTTTCACTGAGAGAAAAGTACTGATTCTATGCAGAGAAATTAATTAATTCGTAATATTCTTTATTTAATCATAATTAGAGTTTAAAATTCTAGCTCTGATTTAAAAATGAAAGTATCTGCATTTCATTGAGAGAGTTGAGGACCGATATCTAGGTCGATGTGGGATGAAGCCTGCGCACGATACAATATCGTGAGGATTTTCAGGGTAACTTTCTATGATGACTTTTGTTATCGGCTTGCTTTTGCGTAGTACGCAGTTTTTATTGTTGACTTGATGTTCAATTGAAGGTTGTGGATATTATTTACTGCTACCCTGATTTCATGCGATTGCAGTTCTGACTCAGTCTATGTCTCGGGGAAGAATGCCACATTATCTGGAGACAATGAAATGTTCACACCCACACTCACAATTCCGTTGGCAAGGATTAACTCCGTGATTCACTGTTTTGATTATAAAAGCGCGCATTGTATATTGATGGAAAGACACAAGCAAACAATCTCCACGTGGATAGCGGGAAGCCCGTGGAAATATTACTAGTTTGAAGCAGAAATCAACCAATTCTTCTATCGCAGACATTTTGAGCAAGTGTGCAATACTTCTCTACTGCATGACTAAGAATAATCAAATTGTGTTCCTTCGTGGATGTGAATAATAGATAAAATCATAGTCACTGGCGTTGGTCGATTCAAACGTAGAGGAACGAATACAAAAAAGGAAACCGAAATTTGGGTGGAAAAACCACCTTCTTCAACGGTAGGAAGGAACCTCCTACCGTTGAAGAAGTTGGTTGCGTACCTTTGTATCCCATAGAATCGGTACATCCTCTGAGAGAGTAAGTCTACCGATGACCGCGCCTAAATGCATGCGCTCAAAGAGACTACAGCTACAGCCAACACATCTGGTCACAAAGAGATGACTTCCTGGAAGGGAAAGGATGATTTATTGCTAGCTGGTGAACTCCTTGGAAGATTTTTCTAACAACTGTTACAGTGTTGTAGAGAAGTTTTATGATAACAAGAAATAAATTTGTAGCTTCCCACTCAATAATTTTTCGTCACAAATTTAGATTACCACATATTCTTCTGGTAAAAACCAACATATTACTTGAAAATGACGCAGTGCATCGAAACAAGTTGAAATGAAGTTGCCAGCGTGTTTCTGGCCATCATGCATGATTCCCTAACAACATTGAAATTCTCCTTTTCAGAACCAGATGGTCTTCATCGCCGTGAGCGCCAAGCGAGATTCCGCGAAGGGGGATTTGCTTTTCGGGGCGCGGCGGCACGCACTAGTCTCGACGGAATCGCAAGGGCGACTCGCCCAGCGGGCGGAGAGCGTGCCGCGGAACCCTGCGAAGCGAGCGAAAGGATTAGCGAGGAAAGGGGTCCCATGACTCATCATCCTCCACGCCCGCTCAAATGGGCTGCCACACAAATGGGACCGCGTCCCTCCCTCCCGGACCCTCCGTCGCCCCCAACACGCCACCCCCTCGATCCGACGCCCGATGGATTCGAGTACACCAACCACCCCACTCCTCCCCCCCCAAATCCCCGAGCACCCTCGCCCGCGGCCGGCATTGTGGGAATTGCGGCCCACTCGAGAGAGAGAGAGAGAAAGGGCGCTCTCACTCCCCGGTGGGAGTCCGGGCCGTGGTGGGGGGAAAGGGTCATCGTATGAAGGGCAGAAA
>LYUA01001629.1:98625-113907 GCA_002093875.1 Calopteryx splendens
CTCTCTCCCCTCTGAATTCCGCCTCCGCTCCCCCCCCCCACCCCCTCACCCGCTCGCCGATTTCAACCTTGAATGCGAGACTGGAGTCAAAACAATGGCTCTGTAGAGAGGTTTTGGAACGAATGGAGCGAGTTGGGAATTCCGAACCCTCGAGAGAGCATTGTCAACTCCCGATGGACCAGATCAACGCGTTTAACGTAGTCGACGTGCGCCGAGCCCTGGCGGCACAATTGAGGTAAGCGCACTAGCGTACCTAATTAACGCTTGCGGTGATTCGCGCCACACCCCTCCCCGCATTAAATGAAACCGGTCATTCGCCAGTGCTTTTTGGTTCCTTTGACCTTTGTCCCATAAAACGGTGCCCCACATGTGCCTCCCTTCCACCGGGTTCCTTCAACACCCCCGAACGTCATCGGTTTCTTTCGTGCCCTTAATAATAATATAACGAAATTTATCTCTATCCTTTCATGAATATTTGGTATGGTAAACAGATCTTTTCCAGCAACATTATCTAGCCCTTTTTAAATTAACATATATCTTTTGTTTGAAGCATCTCGTTTGGAGTGACCACCACTATTTCATCTACATATTTAAATTCCTCCCTTAGTTGGGGTTCAGATTAAAAAAATACATCATTTTCAACAGTCGGTACCTATTTCCATTCAAAATTTTGTTATTACTACATCCCCAAATTATTGTTTAAATGTTTTGAGGAAACTTTTGGCAGCGAAATGTTTACTGTACAGAAAACTAGTGGACTGGCTCTTCATTTTCCTCCCAACACCAAAATAGCGTGATCTCCCTCGACGAAAGGGCTTGTGATTTTAAATATCGCTATCAACGACAAACTTTTCCAACACCACTTTCCATGTCACCTACCATGCATTTAATAGGTCCATGTAGGTGAGCGTAGGAGAATAATTTGTTCGAAGTAAACATGATGATGAATCAATTCGTTGATTTTGACGTTTACATGTGAAACCGCGCTAAATAGCACCGAGTCGTGTTCTACATAGCGTGTCGCTGTCTGCCGCCATCGCTATCGCCCTCATCAAGACGTCAGGCATCACTCTTTCATTCCTCCGTTGTGCGATGTGGTAGAGGTAACGTTTTTGGAGGAAGAACACCTTGTGTCTGGCATGTCTGGATTAGGAGCAAGTCAAAATCTGTGATAGAATAATAAGAACAATAAGTCTCGCTACTGATCATTGGGAATGGGATTAAATGGCATAAATAAAGAGATAATTGCTTCTATAAAGTTCGATTCTATTACACCGATGATAAGGTAGCCTCTGTATGTGAAAAATCTATATTAGGACTTTTTCATGATGCTAATTTTGTAAGCTGGGAATCTAGTTATCTTTTTCTTATTTTTCGTGTTTTTTAAATGTGGAGAAAGATATTAAAATAAGGTTACCTCTATCGTAATGCATAACAGGGAATTTCAAATTTGAATATCTATGGATCACGTACAGCCGAATGGTCAAAAAAAATCCCATTTAAAAGTTATTTCCAAATATGCACAGCATTTCTTCAGGAAAACGGAGCCCCGCCAATCTCAATAGGCTCTCCTATTCCTTACCTAGTTTCTTTGAAATTAAATATTCCATATTACATTTTCGTAGATGAAAGACGTGCTCAATAAAGTGCACTCCCGATCTAAAATATTGACGTAGAGCTAAATAATAAAAGGGTAAAATTCATTCTCTAATTTAAAAAATTGGATTGAATTTTTGAATGATGTGGAGAATCGCGTTGCTCCTTAAAATCCACGGGGTCAGCTCTACCCGCTAACTTATTAATAGGATCTTAAAAATCCTCTGTTAAACTTCAGTAACACTGCATCCATATGTTCTGTAATAACAACGAGTTCATATTTAATAAGGTATAGATAGGTTTCTCTTAAAATTGCATTGCGGTTACTTTCTAGTCTTTGACGCACGTTTGGTGTGATGCACCAACTTTTCGAATAGGCATTTAAGGACGTAAATTGCAGTAAACCGTAATAATCGTACTTATCACTCATATGTACATATAATAAGCACAAAATTGATCATTTTCAATACCATAGCCATTTTAATTGAATCGGAGCCCATTGTAGCTAGCATATTTTTAAGTTATTAGACCGTTCCATTAGCGTATACTTTTTGTAGTTAAATATTTGTTGCGAGCCAAAATATTGCACTAAGATTCGCCTGTCATGTTCATGAGTACCAAATCTGTGGACACGATATAGCTAGAACAGGCATTGATGCATGTCGATGCATTTATGCCAAATTACACCTAATTATTTACAGGCACTAATGGAAGCAGAATTGGGAACAGATTCATGCCCATTTACTAACAACTTAATCGAGTCATTACTCATCTTATTTCATGTGAGTGTTGAGAAATGAGATCAAATGGCAATGGAGGGTATTCTCCATTGCCATTTGATCTCATTTCATCATGAATTATATTAAATTATACAAGGCTAAGGTACTACAACAAATTAGCGCAAATACATTAGCGCTTTGCATGAGTGAGTAGATGACGTTAAGGCCGGGAAAATGGAGGTAAATAAAATATTAAGTGAAAATGAGGGAGTTAGCAGTTGAAATCCGCGAAATATAATGCAGCCTTAATTTTATTTTTTTAATTGAATATTTACACCTGGCGATGCAGCTAGATACTTACATACGTGCGTCGTCGGCTGAAGATTTCTTAAAAGTGTATAAACCGTGTCCATTTTTTACCTACATTAAATTAGAGAATGCGTGTGACTAAAATTATTTTCAAGATCAAACTTGCAATAATCAACGAACCAAATAATGCACACGCGTGTGTAATAAGTGTTCTCTAAGAAATAAGTTCCAAGCATAAGTTCTTAGTGCGCCACACATTTGAATGCGTGGTCTGATAAGTGGAGCCTTGCTACAAGTATTGAACTTCGGTAGCGTTCTCAATAGATCAACAAAAACTAATTCGCACACTTTTTTTCTGATAATAACGACTTATATTATGTGGCAGCACTCCTAAAAATAGGTACATTAAGGTTTTTTGACACATTATCAATTCATTTGCTGATACTCGGAAACACAAAGGTTTTTAACGTTTCAATAAAAAATTAGGGATCAAGCGTCGAGTTCCTCTCGTAATATTCTAGAAACACTTTGCTGAAATGGATACGCTACCATCCTCGTTCACAGGCGTATTTTTTACAGTGGTCTGGGCGTCTAAGACCAAAATTTTTGTCCTATACGCATTGAATAAAATGGCGTTTACTGTTGTAATATTTCTCCGTAGGCACAGTTATGTTCCATGCTGTGAAGGCCATAGAGTGAGAAATTTGAAAATAGTGGACGCTGTTTTGAACGAAACCCATTCTCTCGCACTAATTTCACACCGCATGTCCGCGAATCGTCCAGATGATGTACAGATCACGATAGGTAGGTTTCCTTTTTTTAGTCGAGGAATCAAGAATGAACTCACTCAGAAGATTAAAGAAATAAATAGTATTGCACTTTCTTTATCGTAAACGGTTGGTTTTTCAACTTCTCTGGGTAAATTTCTAAAGGGTCATTTGCTGGTATCCCGTGGCAAGCCTTTCAGTGGATGAGGATGGCCTCTGAGCAAAGAGATTCATCCCAACGGTGTTCCTGGTGTAATTATGGTGTCACCCAGAGAACATTGAAAATTATACATTCACCAAACCCCAAATGCGGTAAACGAAATAAAGAAAAGGCAGCACCCGGGAGGTCACTCACCATAAAAACAATATAAATACTACTGCAGAATACTATTCCCAGGTTGATTATTGTCCATTTAATATCGATTTAAAAAATTTTATTATTTATCAATTTTTGTTTTATCGTAACAGTGAGCTCATTAGACCCAACGTGCAGTAGTGGTTAGCTCTCATATTTGGAGGCGACCGACCGCTGAAGTCTTATGCACCTTTTAGGAAATGTGGGTAATTCGTTAGAGGTAGGATTTTCAGGGAATGGAAGAAGAGCGGAGAGAAACCCGGCGACCTTACGCGTAACGAAACCTCACTCTTCACGAAAAGCACCAAGGGGTCAACCATGTAACAATCCATCCAACGGACGGATTAGGTACTGGATATGCTGCTCTTCACATGTCAATCAAATAGGGATCGGAATACCATTGATGGAGTCATCGACGGGATCCGAACCCGGGCCCCCAGGGGTGGAAAGCAAGTGGACTATAAACTGTAGAAAACCAATCCCCTCAACATGCAGTGCATAACATACACCTATAGATATTGAAATCGCGATCGGGGTCAATATAGGGTGTTATATATAGTCATTTCTCTTTCATTTATTCGCCTAAAGTGATATTAACTGGAGAATAATTACTCCAGCAATCAGATGTCAACTACGGCTCAAATCAAAGCATGATCATTACAAGTGGGATGCGAATGAGTGGAGACAATTTCACCGAAATACAATGCACATGTCAAAATTCTTATTCTTAAACGCAAAATATTTCCGATATAATCGAATAACCTAGTTAATCAGACAACCCTATTTAAAAAAAATTGGACTTTCAATAACAGTAGGCAGGATTAATTTTAAAACTTCCAATTTTTTATTATAAAACCAATTGAGACACGAAAATGTGAAAATGCCACCATAGTACATTTTAAATATGAATACCATACTGAGAATAATGTCCATGACATTTATATTACGTGAAATAATTTGCTAGAATCTCAAGAGAGGAGAGAAAAAATAAGTGAAAACCACACGGGATCCTACAGATTGTCGTTAAGTGACCCCTAAGTATGATAAATAACATATTTACGTTGAAAATGAATGCGTTAATATATAATCGATTTTACTTTTCACTCCCCCTGGGTTTCACGCAGGTGATTTTTAGATGAAAGAATATACCTATCCATCAGAAGACACGTTAAAATACGTAAGAAACTTTGGCTCCAACATTTAAAAATCAGTACCTATTCTCGAAAGCTAGATATGTCACTTAAACGACGCAAAATTCCTAGCCATGAGAAAGTTTAATGCTAAAAATGTACTTGTCGAATATACGTGCAATGATATTAATCTGCGTGTCCTTATATTATAGGGATTTCCGGCTATATAGTACTATATGCAATCATGATGTGATTGGTAACGAAAAATTCGGTTTTATGGAATAATTATCGACCGAAATAATGAAACATCTTGATAAATCGCGGGGATAGGTTTTCTGAGCACTGATTGGTTAGGTAGGCCTTGGTGGGATGACCAATATGCCGGCTACTCATGCCGAAGTCTGGGGGTCAGTGCCAGGAGGGGTTGGATCCTCCAATACTACCCCTCCCTTTATTTGGATGTCTTCTGAGAACACTAAAGGTTCGGTACACGTATTATCAGGGTACCTGCTAGGGTATTAACTGGGTCCCCACTTGCTGTCTAATGTTAACGCCCGGTTCTGTCCATCCTCTCCTACCCTTTACCTCTGCCTTGCCCTAATTGTCACAATGGGACAAATAACCTAAAGTATTGCGTGTCTCGCAAAATATACACAAAATAAGGAACACATGGTTTCTCATACTGTTCAATCAGAATAAATCAATTCAACTGAGTCCGATCAATTATTTATTTCTGAATTGGTTATCAGTTTCATTTTTGTGATCTTGATGAGTGATCCGACTGTAAAATGAAATAATCTCTCTGAACACCAAATATGTTTTTTTTAAAAACCATGCAATATTGATGTCACCAAATTACAATGCGTGATAAAAGGTTCCCGGAACCGATGGAATAAACTGAAATCTTGAATGTATCGAAATGCTGCAAGACTGTGCAACACGTTTAAAAAATAATTCCCTTCTCATAGCGCAAGAAAACAACAGAAGAAGAAAAGCTGACAAATCTATACCATTAAATTATTATGTGCACACCCAGTTAACCTTCAATATTTTGAAATGGTTGCACACGAAATTTCAGTCTTAATATTTCGTCACAATTTTTTCTCAAAACTTGTTTCAGAATATTATTAATCTCTCATAATTTCCACTGCATATCTAATACATCTCCTTTCAACCCTGTATCCGGGTGTATGGTTTGCCGAGTAAAATTAATCAGGCGATATGAGATACACTTTTTAAATTTATTTCCAAAAAATGGAATGCATTTACCGCCAGTGTAATGCATAATGTAGAGGGAGACACGATTATATAAGCGCCACCTTCTTAAGACCGTATATTAAATCTACCCGCCTCTCAGGTGGGAGCCGAAGAGAAATAGGATATAATATCTACCGTCACCGCGAATCAAACCAGGGACCCTCCAGGTAAATTTTCAGCAACGTCACTGCAACGTCAACAGCTCTGCTTCTCTTAATAGCAGTAGTACGCATTAAAGGATAATATCTAAGGTTGCCTAAGGATAGATGAATAATGGGATGTAGGCAGAATTATAGGGAATATAGGAAGGTTGGAGAGAAACCCGATGTCGTTATTGGCCAACCCACATTGAAATATAGCTTGCGGTCATCGTCCGATTAAATAAAGAATAATCTCCGATTTTATAAACGAATTTTATAAACGATACTTCACTTGAAGGGCGCATATCACCCAAAGAGAATTCGGGGTAATGTTAACCATTGCCATTGTTAGGATCCGCGGTCAGGCCTTCAGCGAAGGCAGCCTGTATACAGCAAAACAATTGGAATCCCACATCAGCTCCTTTATTTAACATTTTATTTTGCACGAGAATAAGGAAATGAATTTCATGTAAGCAAGATGTTACACTGACAAAGGAGCTTCCAAAGTTTTTCATATCAAAGCACCCTAAAATATTGAGTTTTGGGATTGAGTATTGTAGGTCATAAGTTTTTCCACTACCGAAACCAATAGTTTCCATTAAAATGATCAAAATAGAGTTTTTTCAATAGCATTTGATAACTAATCCTTTATCGGAGACACAAAATTACATCAAACGTGGCATCGATGTTTTAATTTAAGTTTAATGGGCTGAATTCGTTTTTCTACTGTTACAAAATCCTTTTACTCAAACTTCCTTTGTCAAAAGTTATAGTTTTGTCAAATATTCAGCCCCATTCGAAATTCTGTCTCATTCAGTGGTTACTGCCCCCGTTGGGCAATCGACCCGCTAGTTTTGCACCGTCCTGCCTTCCTGTTGGGACTAAACCTACCGAAATGACCTGGGTGGCACGAAGCGGAGAAGTGGCTGTAAACTTTTAATCTCAACCAGGATGGCCAGGCAAAATATGCCCACAGAAGTCCCTGTCCCTTTTCCCTCTCTAAGCCCCCTCCCCTCACACGTAACCCTCAAGCCTCTTTTACTTGCCGGGGTCCGTGACGAGGGCACTCCTACCTCAAGGTTACAAGACCTTGGCCGGAGCATGTGCTTACGGAGAAAAAACGCCTTGCTTGGATTGTTCCAGACCCTCCTCGCGGTCACTCTCCACTAGGACTGAAGTACAATCTCGTTTGTGACACACGGAACTAGGTACAGTCACTGTCATCGCTACGTGCTTAACGCAGCTAAGGTCGAATTAGGGCACAGTCTATAAATATCGAGTGAGAGTTGAACGCACTTATGGGCAGAAAGGAAATATCTACGTCATATCGACCAGAATTTACAGGCTTAGACAAGAAATAACACGGCATATAATAATTCGGTAATAACCATTCATAGTAATCGATTCACTAAGAATTTTCCAGTTTCATAATGAGCAGAACTAATGTTGCTTATCCATTCTCCATCACGTTTTATTTACTATTTTAAGAAACTTAATATATTTTGCACAAACCATGGAATAAAACATTCTTCTCTTTCAGAGCCTATTCAAACAGCTTATATTCTCTAAAGGATAGAGCTTGAGTTAAGGTAAAAAAAATAGTTTGTGTAAATTCAAATATCGATAACATGAAATGATAGATAGTTAAAAGTTTAAAATCTAAATATTATTTCCGTTTTAGACTGCAACGGGCCTATGTACATAACAAGGCCATCAGCGAAGAATTGGAAATTGTCGGAAACATGTTACAGCGTGATAAGAAATAAAATCATAGAGTTTAAATTTACTAAAAAAAAGCTCTCGTTCTCATTCGAACGAAACATTTGTGTAAGCTAGATTTTTACATTTTGCACGTGGTATTTCGGGTGCTCATTGGGTATGCGATTTGTGGCAAAAGGAAAAATGTGAACCAAAAGCATTTTGTCTAGAGCTCCATGTGGATTTTGGGAGTGAGGAAAGTGCCGACGCCGCCCGGCATCCAGAATTCATCTCGTGCGCAAATTTCCAATGACACATAATGCAGCGCAACCGTATCCGTGGGTGGCATGCGGGGATGCCAAATGAGCAATTTTCCTTTTTCAATGCACGTTGTGTCTAAAGTATGTACCAAATGAAACGAACAATATGCTGCTGACCAGGAAGTTTTCACGCGATGAAAAAAATGTATGTAGTTAGCACGATGGATATTTTGACCAAGATTAAATAAACTCCATTGCACTGTATTTTATTTAAACCCTGGGGCTATGTGTTATATTTTTATTTAGCTTTCTGGGATTCCAAATCAAAACAAATTGTTTAACTAAAATCATTAATCATGTTATCTCACAGTCGTTATGGTACATGTTCTCCCAGACTGGAAGATAGCTAACGTCACGCCTATTTTTAAGGATGGAAATAAAAATAACGGAATCAACACCGAAAAATATGACTAACATTCAAGTTCTGTACAACACTTGATCACATAAAGTTAAATACGCCACGATTTCCATCGACAGTCATAGGTAGCCATTTTCAGCAATTATCACGGTTTTCTAAAAAAGATTTTATGTGATATAAAGTTGTGCTTCCTGATACCTACATGATATTCTAAACCAGGAGAAATTAACGGGGATGAGTATTATATCTTTTTAAACTTAAAGAAAGCTTTTGATATTATTCCTTGAACAAAGCTGATTTTTTAGCCATAAAGGAGTGAAATACGGAAATGAAAACAAACTGAATTCAGAACTTCCTTTCGATGGATAGTAATACGCGGATCCAATCACGTGCAAGTAACACCCAGTGTCCCTCAGGAAACAGACCTCTACACAAAAGCTTGCGAGGGGGTATAAATGAGCTTTGCTCAGCGAAATCATTGGGTGCGCTCACCACATTGTAACTATAATAAGGAAAACACGCACGGGATGTATATGGTGGTGCCGTCTTGAGGAATTTTTGGGTGACGCATGCAGGAAATTATTTCAAAGTCGTGATGGAAACGTGAAGGAAAAATGCTGTTTCCTGCCAGCTAGACCTTTTGTTAAATACTTTTCCAGTAGTTTGGGCTTGTTTTAAAGGACACTGATTAATGTACTGAACTAAATTCAGAGGAAAGCTATCCGGTTCGTGAAAAACTGCCGTGAGAGGACACAGTTCCGGCGGAACTTGGGAGAGGAATTCATGAATACTCGTAGGCTCAACGCTAAATTAAACTCGCCGAAAGATGGAAAATCGTGCGCTTTTACTTGCAGCTACGAGGAAATAATCAAAGCCGTACAATACACCGGCGGATCAGATATTTGCGACGTCATTAGAGAGACGATACTGCCAAACATGTAGAAATAGGGATTCAGAAATTGTTACTCGAAGCATTCAAGTCACATAAGCTGGGGGGGGAGCTAAAAAATTATTACACATCTCTACTTTACAGACCTCCTCCTCGCTATTTTTATTTCTTAAACTCAATGCCACAATCCTTTATAGCGGCTAGGTGGGTGTTGAGTAACTGTAGAGGCGTACGGGGGATTGTTTACTTTATTTTTCGGCTCATGGATAAGTAGAAATTGTAGGTTCTAATAGCCAACGTAGGGTGATAACTTCGAATGGCTACACGCAATCGTAAGTTCTACCATCGCCTTGCAAAGGTGATCGTCAAGATCACCTTTGCAAGAAATTCTCATTAGAATTTCTGGAATTTTTCCCCTGGAAGGATGTTCCTTGTCGGAGATAAATTCATCTAACGAACTTCACGGCGGTGATCAAACAGTTACCACCTTAACCAGTCTCAGATCATATGATAACTATCACTTTTCGTGTCGACGTTACCACTTCTTAGCTAGAAAGTAAGATTTAATAGGCAAATTAAAATAATTTATCTTGCTAGTGAGAAGCAAAAAGCATTTATCTGACTCACATATATCTGAGAGACATCACGTTAATAGAAATTATAGACTTCTACTACGGTTCACGTTACCAGGAACCAAATTCATCAATTTTTTCCCGAATGCTCGTTTAAGGCAATCTTCCATCAATCGGTCTCTTTCCTCAGACCCTCACTTGCCCATTTCAAGACCAAGATGAAAGGGAAACGCCAGAAAATATTCTGATACAAAAATGCTAATAAATGCATCTAAGTCAAGTCTCAGAAGGCGCTTGCGGTGAAGAAGTCATGGCAAGTCGGCCGGCGGCACTCTTCTATCCCAACTGTGGGGAATTTTTGTGTAATCCTCACATAAATTTTAATGTGCATGCCTATTTTGGCATGGCCATTTTAAAAATTGAAGAAGGCATAGGTGACAGAAATAACAATTCAGTAGATGACAGCCTAGTAGATATAAATAGAAACAATCCAGACTGCCAACTTCCAATATAAATTATTCTGAGCTTGAATTATAGATGAAAGTTACATTTCCATTTTAGCTGAATTTCAGTGATGAGATAAATATGATAGCCTTCTTCCCTACATGCGAAGGGATATGGCATAATCCAAAATTTAGTTTTACAATTAATTATTAAAATACAATCAATTAATATGTCATTCGCATATATAATTTGTGAGTTTATAGAAGATTATTTTTGAGTATATATGATAGAATTCATTTAAAACATAAGCTCTAGTAAGCTTTAACATTAAGTGTCACAAAAGTTGAAAAAGTAGCGTCAAAAGGCGCTTCGTACCAGGAACCATGGTATAGTTGCAGAAATGATTATCTTCAGAAATTCTTTTGAGGCATTTTAAATGCCTAAAAAGTTAGTTGCTAGGTTTTATTAGTTTCTAAATATTAATTTTACTTACACATCTTAAAATTATAATTAGCCGAAGTAATATTAGTAAAAATTTGTGGCTATTTACTAGGAAAATTTCCACGCGTTTTCGTTCATTCAGGTTTTTAATACGTCATCTATTTAACTACTAGTAACTCGCTGAAAGGGAAATGAAGCCAAGTTTGAATTACTCAGATCTCGGTATTAATGTATCGTAAGTTTTACGTCAAGCTAGTGCATGAGTACGTATATATCATTCAGGTTCTATTTTAGTAATTATATATATAATATATAATTAATAACTGCCTTCTCCCCGAACGACGAATTACTGTTTATATTTCGTGTGTATATCACATAAAATCATCTGCGCAGTCTCAAGAGGGCAGCTTATTCTGTCCTGGCTATTCTCTCTCCTCCGCTTAATCCCTGATAATTAATTTAAGAATTAATTAAGGGTAGATAATATTTGTTCATAATTTCCTTGAAAAAAATACCAATTTGTCTATCTAATTCGTTTTCCGGACTTATATAGCTTTGAGATTTCTCCATCTAAATTGATGAATATAATTTTGAAGGAGATACTTTAATGCGAGTTTGGTATTTAGCAAAATAAATATGCTAATTTGGCACCAATGCAGGGAATGTTTTCTTTAGCGAATAATAATTATTTCAATTTGAAAAACATATTACTCTTGTGAGTGCGTACGATAGTAAATTGGATTTACCTGAATCAACATGAGGAGTGGTAATTTGAACCATCAGTGAATAATATTAATTATTACTGTGTAACAGCAATTAAAAATGATAAATAAATTACGGTTTTTTAAAAAATCCTCTATTTGTCTTGAATAAATAGTGACGTAGCAAAAAAATCATGAGCGATCTTCATTGAAGGATAATTTGTAGGCACACATACAATACATAGCAAATTACGATGATGGGCTAGATAAGCATACCTACCACATTCAATTTTTAGACCCCATTGCGCTATCCCACCGAATGTCCCCATCGAGGATATCGCGGCGTGTCCGACGGGATGTGGATATTGTCTCCCGACAATCATACGCCTTGGTGTAGTGGCTGACGAAACACCTCGAGTGCGTCAAGAAACAAACATTAAAATCAGCAACTTAAGAATTGAATGTATATTAATTTTTTTTATATGATGCAAAAGCTTATTTCGCATCATAACAATATTTGTTTAAAATCAACTGAAACAAAAGTATATACGAGGGATGTTCAATAAAGAAGGTCATAAATGTTTTATTCGCACACTATATTTTTCAAAAATTTAATTTATCTTTATGTCGTTAGCATAATATTTTGTTCATATGAGGTACAAGTTTCTATGTAGTTATTCGGTATTTCGTTATTGGTATCTTTTGAAATTTGAAACGTGTTCAGTTAGTCCACGACAAAGATGGAGTAAATCACTTAGGTGTCTCCTTGGCATTGGGGACAGGAAAATGTCACCTGGGTCGAGATATAGATTACAGAGAGGATGAGGTACACTTCCCACACTTTTCTCCGCTAGATACTAAGCAACAACCTTTTCGAAGTGCGACCGTGCATTATCGCGGATAACGTGCATCCAGCCTGTTGCTTTGAAATGTGGCCTCCTGCGATTCATATGGCCTTACAGAACTTTTAGTGCATCCATATGCTCCGTTTACAGTAAAGTGTGCTGGTGCGATATGCCGGTACACTGTTCCCGGGATATCGAAAAATGAGATGACCACAACTTTCCCTGCAGAAGCCAATGTCCTGTTGTTTGTTCGGGTTTGAGGAGTTTTGGAACCCACCGCATACGAACACGTCTCATTGCACATGAGACGTGCACGTGCACATCTCAGTTACCAACGTGTGGGTAACATTCAAAGAAATTTTATTTGTTTATGAGTGTGCTCTTAACGTTATTTGACGATTTTCTTTCACAATGGCATCAGCGGTGTTAATGTTTGCTCCCGTAAGAGCAGTGAATGGAGCTCCGGGCCCACCTTCCTTTGAAATACACTGTCTTCTCTCTTTAAAGATTTTAAACCGCATTTCAGCTGAGCTATAGGGAAGAAGAGACTTTCCATGAGCCCCCTATAGCATTGCATTGACTTTGACTGACGATTTGTTCAAGCGAAAACAAACTATTAATGCAGAATTTTGCTTGTCATGTGTTACTTCCTTCGTTGCCGTAGGCGAACTGAACATGTTCCAAATAACAACGGCTGTCAAGGACGCAATACTAAATTCTAACCAATGAGACTGTTACCGCTTATACATTACATATTAAGCTAACATAAAATAGTATAAGTATAAGTATAAGTATAACATAAAATAAAGGTTTTGTATAATAAATTATAGGAATAAAAAATACCTGATGAACTCTAATTGAACAGTCCTCGTAGTATTTAGATCAATGAAGGGATTCGAAGAAACTGTTACGTATATTGTTTAGATCGAATTAAACATTCGGCGACCGTGTTGCCATCCTTTATCAATATAACATTACAACATTATAAACAACAAATATAACTTTATATGGCATGACAAAATATATGTAAAACCCTCTGTTTGTTTTCCATTGCTTAAAGGCTACTCTTTGGTTGTGTCGGTTACGTGAAAACGTCACTAAATGTACCCACATATTTAATTCCAGTATCGCTAAACCAAATAATATCTAATTCAGCGTTTCTTAATGGATTATTTTGTTTGAAATTAAGGATGTAACTTAGGTCCACTCAGAGGGAAATATTATTACAGAGAACACATGTAGGTAATTGAGGAGCAACTCAAAAACAACACCTAAATTTCGGCGAGCCGAACAGGTTGGTTCATTGGCAACGTCCATCTAAAGTATATTCTAACGCTCAAATTTATGGGTTCACAAAAACGGATAATCGAGGCCGTTGTAATGTTCATCTGCGAAGTGGAAGAAAATTCGTCCCTTGGGACATGTATCCCTCACTGAAAAATATCCTGCATTTCCATATTATAAATGATTTAGTTTCCAATTGTGGCTTTTGGGTGTGCTTATTTAAGCGTGAAAAAGCCAATTTAATTTAACTTACAATTACTTTATATTGCCTGTCCTTCCTCGTAGCACTCCCCTTGCCAGTCGAAAGATGAATGGCTTTGGATACACTAGTAGGTGGGAAAATAGGGGATTTTTTTCGGCAAAATTAAAACCAATTAAATCTGTCGTGAGGGCATGAATATATGGGGTCTAAAAATAAATTGGAAAGCAGAGGTCGGTTTCAAATACAAGTATTGCAGGAATAAGACGTGAGCCTTGACTGGCCAGTGAGTGAACGCATCAGGTACGTCCACGAGTGCCTGCGCGCTAGTGTTCCGTACACTATGCCTTATTTTTTTTAAATGAGAATAAATATCTTGCTAGCCCCATGGACAGAATGCTCCTACTTCTATCAACCTGGAAATTATGGATAACGTGTAGTGGGATGAGTTAAGCAACTCTTCCCCAATTCCTTGAGAGCGTCCCACAAACAAAGTATTAGGAATTGGTTTCCGAATCAAGATTTTCAAATTTCTTTCATTTTTAGCCTTGCATTATGCGGGATATTAAATCCGATAATCAATTTGGGCGACATAGCTCGGGAGAAAATTCGGAGGGATGCAAATTATTTTTTTTAACTAGGTATCGCAATATCTTAAAAATAAAACCTTGCAAAAAAAGATTTTAAATATTATTTACTTATTTCTAGAAGAAAAATATTCATTATCCCCGGAAGCAGTCCCGGGTTACGAGTTCTTACGCCGTTAATAAACCTATTGCTAAAATGTATCACATTTGGACGTTAAGTTCATTTAAATAATCTTAGAGCCGGATGAAAGAGATAAAAACAACCTTTAAAAATAATTACCAGCTTTCTCATATACCCTCTCTGGTACTTAATAGCGCAAATTCCTTTGGGAAATTTGTTTCATTTTCATTTAAAATATTTTATCACCAATGTGAATACGAATAAAATTACGATGAAATGCGAATGACAAGAGGAGAACATGGGCCTTGCTTTTCCTAAATTTGATTAAAGATATAGTACATCGATCAAGATCCTTACTCATACTTATCGCGCATGAAGCCTTTAATTGTGTGATTTTACCTCGTCTTCGTTTTTGTCGGGTGCCGTTTAAAATTCAGAGTGAATGATCTACTTAACGGGGCATAAACACTCGAGAGGTACCATGGAGCATCACCATTCCCTCGCCGCCGACATCAGCGCTCAAAGACCTCCACAACCCCCCCCCCCCCCC
>LYUA01001629.1:117526-137470 GCA_002093875.1 Calopteryx splendens
ACCAGGTCATCCTGGGATATCACAGGCGGTACAGGGAAAGGAACTGGCCACCCTGCCCTTATGTATGAATTTCATACACCGTTGGGCTTAGTACTGTGTGGGCTCTACCCTCACTTACCAAATCGACCTTCGGGTTGATTGCTGTGATTTATAATTAGTAAGAAATTGCGAGATAGAAATTCGATTTCAACGAGTGTGCCTTTCGTTGGGCACTCTTTTGGTAATCATTCCACTACCCTCTTTGGAAACACGTGGAAATTCTTTGGCGATGTCTTCATCCAAGCTATATAGACTAAATAAGTGGAGTTTAGTTTGAAAAACTGTTAGCTTCTTGATTATCTTCAGTTTGGGTTAAATATCGCCGGGTGATAGCTAACCCATAGCCATGACTAAATAAAGATGGGTGATCAAAAGAAGGCGACGAAATTAGGGGGAAAATGAGGGGAAAGAGGGGAATAATAAAACTGTAGCACGTAAGTTCCCCCAGCATCCATTTCTGGTGTGCGAGAAAATAAATGGAGCAGCTCCGGCTAGAATAGCCTTACCAACTAAGAAGAAAATTCAGTTTTTAGATATTTATGAAAAGTATGATTGGAAACGGTTTTTTGGAAGGTTAATTTTATATATGTATAGATCTATTTCCAGTGAATACTGAAGAAAAATAAATATTTATTTAAAAAGTAGCTGCAACGTCCGTGAGGCGGACAACAAAAATTGATGCTGGGGGCACCTTCGTATTAGAGTTTTATCATTCTCCTCGTTCCCCTCACTGTCCCGATAATTTCATCCGCTTCTTTTGACCGCCCATCTACGATATATATGGTCATGAGAATGGGTTAGTCACCACCCTGCATTAATTTACCCAAATTGAAGAAAAACAAGAAGTTGACTATATTTCAAAGATGAAAAAGTAAAACATCTCTAGGTCTTAAAACTAAAAATCTGTAAACCTTCTGTTGTCACGTTTAGGATATAAAATAATTTTTCTTTGATGAAAGAGGCGTTCAATAGTAGATTAAGTTATTATTTTAAAGCAAAATAATATGGTTGAAGCGTCTTCTTTTACATGTCAGCAACACTTCTTTCATTATCATCACTGCTAATTCTTTCATTATCATCCTTGGATTACCTCAACGCAACCTTTATTCAAATTCCATTTTCCGGGTGGCTAATGTCATATTGTCTTCATATTTTTTCGTTTAGTATCGTTTGTTATGTTTCATGTACTAAAACCTGATGCAATTTTACTTCAAATAAATGCTTATATTACTTTTAAATTTGGACTCATCCAGGTATTTCTTTCCTTTAAAAGATTGAAGGCAAAATTAAATGCAAATTCAATCATTTGCTACAGCTTTATTTTCCTCTCATTCGGCATTTCCACGTGAATGTTACGCTCGAACGAGGTTTTTCTAATTAATTCAATTATTTGTTATTATTTGATCAACAAGGTATTTAAATGGAGTTCAATCAATTATTCTCGAGGGTAGCCAGTCAGTAAAAATGCCCCTATCATAGGTATATTGTTGCTGATCAATTTGCGCCCACCACACATCTTCCTGGATTATTGCGAATGTAAACAAGTTAATATTTTTTATAATATGTAATAATATAATTACGTGATATGATCGTGATAGGAATCGCAATGCATAATTAGGCTCCTTGAGCATTTTTGTTAGGATAATTAACCAAGTTTCAGTTATGAATGGGAATTATACCCCTTCAGCAATTCACTGTCTCCAGAGAAACCCTGCGACGAGGGAATAATCAAAGTGCGCCAGAATTATGGTTAATGAGAGATTTCATAAAAGCATAGACATCCATAGCAAGAAACATCAGCCTATGGAGAGATTTGACCTCATCTCCATATGAATTTGTCATTGTACTCCTTCCTCTCAAGCCTTTTAACCTCCCCATCGGTGATTCAATTCTGATCATCCTCTCAGCATAACCAAACCAAGAAATGCAATGCTATGGCATAAGGAATATGATAAAATTGCAATTTAAACAGTCTCAGCGTTTAATGCTTAGCGTTCCGCGTGAGTTATGATATTGTAAAAGTGCAAGAAATAGAGAATAAGTATTGTAGCTGTAGACTTGGGCTGAACTCAGGCATTTAATTTATTTCCTCAGAAAAAGAAATCAGAGTGTACAACTTTTTCTTACATGAATAACATTTCTTAAAATAAGATAAACGCACGACTCCTTCTGTGAGTGCCAAAAGGAATTTTTGTGACGATCATCCCTCAAAATATAAATATTGACTGATGAATAAAAATAATGAAAGAATAAACTGCTCAACGAAAAAATCTGCTATCAAAATAATGGTAACAAATATATTTAAAAGGTTTTTAATCTTATAGGCCCTTCTTATTGTAGAGGAAAGGAAGACTAAGTATTACGCCATGCGATGGTGGTAGTTTTGTCCATTCAAATGCACTGGGCTTGTGTTCGTCCCCGTGTGCGTATTATTACGATAAAGGTACTTATAATTTTTAATATATCGCAATTTTAGCTTAAGGTGTCGCAATCATCCAATCACCTAAACGTAAACTACAAGTATCCCTAACTAATATTTATAGAATTGACATATTGCATACTTTTCGTAATTCATTAGCATTTCAGCCCACTGAAATAACAAAAAATATTGGAAAACACGAATACTTACCGATGAAATGCCAACTCCGCTAAAATATTATATTTTCATATCCTCAAACACAATAAACAGCTCGTTATAGTTGTTATTTTTTCCGATTCTTGTCCATTTCAACATATATCTCTAATATTCAATAAAATCATTAAAAGAAGAAAAGTAAAATCGAAGAAGTAAGGCACAGAATATATTTATCATATAGCAAATGGAAGATATTTCATTTTTCGTAAAATAGGTTAATTTAAACCCCATTTGCTACGCAATGTAGTCTTCTTCCTAGACAGAATATATTAACGCATATAAGATAATAATTAAGGGCATAAATGTTTGAGGATAGACGCGATTTCCAAAATGCTATTCTTCATGTCCAGAAATTACCGCTGTCCCCGAGATGAAATGACATGACATCTATGTGTCCCACTATCGGTGCTAAACTTTCGAAAATTTACTTATTTTGGCAATTAGGTCAACTCAATACATGAACTTTACTCTTTACTTTACTCACTTTGATATTTCAATTTCAATTATGCCGTTTGAAATGAACTCTTGCTCTCGATTAGTCTTTTAGCAAAAATTTAAGACATTCATGATGAAGGTTCGCAGTTTTTCTTATTTTCAGTTTATAAACTAAAATCTTGCAAAATGCAAGCAAGGCTGAATGGAGCCAATGAATTAATATATAAATTGTAGCCTGTACATAGTATGTAGTATAGTCTGGAAGTATTTTGAGGTTTTTGTATTCAAGCACAACACAAAAGTAAGCACTCACCTACTTCAAATAATTAAATGCATTTACCACAAGTAAATTTCTTTTCTTTTTAACTTTTCAGCCGCTTTTTAAGTTTCAGTGAAGTTGAGAGTGGTGTAATGTTTCGGAAACGAACTTCGGCTTAGAAATGAACACTCGCGTCGCGTCTGCTGGTACTATTCACCCGACTGGATATTTTGTTTTCTAGGGTGTTTGGCAACACCGAATACGACGCCAGGCACGAAACAATAACATATTGCAGTAACTGTTGTATTATGTAATATCCAATAAAGAAAAAAATCAAATCCGAGAAATAATTACATTCTCACCATGGGTTAAACCTATACAAAGGTTAAAAAGATCCAATTCCCGCCTGCCACGCGTAGAAAGCCTACGCAAAACAGTGTATCAAAAAAGAATTGCAGTCAAAATGTTCTCGTTTTGAGTGTCCCATGAGGTTAAGGTTACATGGAAACATTGTAGGTAACGCTGTGAGTCTGAGAAGTACCGTTACGGAGTAAGGCGCACTTTTCGAAAATCCTTCTTATTCACCCGCTGTTCCGATTCACCCCCCTCTGCCCCGTGTTTGTGTGTGTATATATATATATATATATATATATATACACACACACACANATATATATATATATATATATATATATACACACACACACACCCACACACACATAATTCGAAATCCTGCATTGCGAGGAATATATTTTAAAAGAAATTGATCAAGAAGTGAGCATAGTTCTACTAGAATAGGATTTTCCCGTTGGTAAAATGTTACCCACAACCTACGGTACTTCATTAAATGTTACTGCCCTTCCATGCTTGGATTCTCGGAATATTCAAGGAGGTTCAGTCAGTTTGTGAGATATCCTGTTCTCTGCCTTCATATTTTGTGAACTGAATTTTTGAAGCTAATTGGGACTGTGGAGGATTTTTTATTTAATTTTTATGCGCGGAGAATAATCCGCTTACCTCCATTATATGGCATTAAGTACAGTTCTAGATGTTTATCATCATTTTTAAAAATGCGGGCCACTGCTGATTCGCTGAAATAGATTTGAGAATAAAAGAAGGCATTCTACCATGCATCGAACTCTGAAGTTTATTTCGTAATGCATAGATTCAAACAAATGTAAGTAATGGAGTTATATTATGAATATTAATGGTAGCATATTATAATTTCTTGTTCTACATTTCTTACGATTGAGAAACCTATAAACATCCATTTTTCAAAGAAATATATTGTTTGAAATGTTTTCGAATAAAAACACTTTTTTCTCATCACCATTTTGTTTTACGCACGCTTTTTTACGCACTCTCTCTATTTCTCCCTTTACCCCCAGGTTGCTTGGCCACGAAGTGACTCCGAATTTTCTAATTCCATCTTCGCAAAGTTTATGTCCTGTTCGCTCCCGTGTACTTTTTCTTTCTTGACTTCACGGCCCAATATATTATGAAGGTTGCCTAGTATATTCAAAGCTGTTGAATAGCCTTCCTTCTCTAGGAAACTATATCCCCTCGGCTAAACGCGGACCAAGCTAAGGCTACTTCCTAGTTCATGATATAAAAATTTCACATTGAGAGACTACTCAAATTGGCTATAACGTATTTTGAAGACTGAAATCTAAGAAAATAAGTATATTTAATTTATTTACCACACCTAAGGGGATATATTAAAAAAAATACTCTATGCATTCCAGTCAAATATAGCATACCATGTTAAAAGTGCACTTCCTGAGTTTTATACTTTTATTAATAGTGATTATCTACAGTAAATTCCCAATTTTTTGGCACAAGATAAATATGACTACTCGTTCAAAATATATATATATATATATAATAATATATATACACACACACACACAAAATTCGAAATAATGCATTGCGAGGAAAATTCAGTTCAAAATTGCTGGTAGTTTTATGACCTAAATATCTCCTTTGTCACTTAAAAGCAAAAAAAGGGCCAAGGCATTTCATTAATATTTCTGTAAAATGTGATACGTAATGCATACTCCAATTGCGTATGGTGAGCATGCAATGGTTATGGTTAACTTCCATATTTGTTCACCGTAACCACTCACTCTACAGCCTATCTATGTCCTACTCTGCCTCCCTGCCAATGTATGATCAAGTATTCGATTACCTCATTCAGCAATTTCATCCCAACCTCTCCATTTATGTCGGATCAGTTGTTTACGTTTTGGTGCATCCTCAGGTTGCATACGTTTTTGAACTGTATTCTCTCTTTACTTCATTGACAGCAAATTAATAGCGGTAGTAGAAGTGAATGCACAACTCACCTAGTGCCAGGACTCTGTGCAGGTAAAATTACGTCCTGAGTAAATAGGACATATTTCACGCTGCACAGGTACCTCTGTACTCGATGAAGCCCATTTTATAATTTTTTTAAATTTTACCCTAATGGAGTTTCCAATGAAATAAAATTTCCGCAGCAATGTGTCAGTCATACTTTTGCTATACTATGTCAGTTAATGAACTCGACCATGGAACCGACCTCCTTCTGGCAAGAATTCAGGCGTGGTTCTTACTTGAATGTTAAAATAGCAATACAGTAAACACCCCGATGACTATAATTCCACGGAGGAATGGAATGCATAGTAAAAACTGATAAAAATGAGGAAAAGAAATTAAAATCTGAGAAATTTTTCAAAAATTGCAAATATATGAGTGGTTAACAAAGAATAGGAATAATATAACATATCCAAAGAGGAATCTCTGAGAATATTTTAATTTGCTTTACTAGGCAGACCATTCATGGCCACTCTTACGAGAATCCCTGACTTTACCGAGATACAACCACACGCTTTTACAAATCAATTTGGTGGCGTAAATAAAATAGCATGCTAAAGGAAAAATGTGAAAAAATGAGGATTTGTTCCAAAATTATTGCCGTGCAACACGTTTAGCCAAATATTCAACATCATTAAGTGTATGCCTGCCGGACGTATCGTCAGACGCATCTTCAAGAAGACAAGATGGGGCGAACATCCCTTCGCTCCTCACCTGATGATGTCGACTATTCGAAGGGACAGGTCGTAATCGAAATCTACTGCAAACTGCTAATTCTGTTTTCCTTTGCCCCAAGCCGCGGAAGCTTCGAGAGCTTGAAGAGGAGTGAGGCGAGCGTGAGGTGGGCATCCGAGTGACAAATTTATAGCTCTCTATTATTATTACTGTTTGAAAATACGTTATCCCTTGGAGTTGTAAAATTTCTAATTAACGTTCTAAGATTAAAACATATTATAGCTCTTTCATTCCAATAAAAGAAGCATCCCTTTATCTGTAATAAATTGAGGAATTAAGAGGATATTTCCCATGAAAATACTTATGTTGATTAATAAAACTTATTCGCGTTGGCATTCCTTGACGACCCTCTAAACACCGTCCATTTCCCCACTTAGAATTTTTGTATCAAAACCCAATCATTGAGTGATTGGTACCACAACCCGGTGGTATTCGATAATAATCTGGAACTCCAGCTGTTATTCAAGTTTCGTCTGCTATATTTTGTTAAAAATTGAGCCCCGGAAGTTTTGTTCTCTACGACAATTAAATAAAGCATTTATGAACATTAATTTCAGAAAAACTAAACAATGAAGGCTCTAAGGTTTTTAAATAATTTTATATCTTCCTTTATATTGGGAAAAAAATGGTAAATATTTAAATTTACATCTCAATCGGTTGATTAAACTTTTAAGATTAAGGTTAAGGTTCTTAATTTCTTCTTTGACTTGGCTGTGTAATAAAAAAAATAAGTTTTTGAAAAATACATGCAGTACGGCAGTTGCCTACTTCCGGAAAGTAGTTATGAACTGCACCAAATGAAATGCATATTCCTAGCTAATAAATAGATCGCCATACCAATATTTTACGTCGCATTGGTCATCTCTTCATATCGTAATTCTTCCATGCCAATTGGTTTTGTCTGTTGCAAATAAATCCGTCCTGCTAAACCAATGGTCGCTTCTTCGATCCTCGTCTAGGGTATGGGCATTGTGTAAATGGGAAATTATTTTGATTCTAATGATCTCTTAAGCAAGGTGTAGGAAATTGATTTTTTTGGACTGTAAGCAGTAGGGATTTTTTTAACCCACAACATTAGGCTATACAACCGCACCGACTCTTGGAGAAGGTATATCTTTAGCCATTTCGTAGGTACATTTAACAATTAATGTCCTTAGATTTCCCTGCAATTTTCCCAGAACATTGGGGTGAGGGTAGCAGCATTTGTATGCAGCTTACGTGCAGACAGGGCTACGTTAAGGCACTTAAGTGCCTAGAGAGGACAAGTCTTGGCACCCTTGTGGAAGCATTAAGTATCACATTTAGATTAGATATATACCCTAGTGTATTCCTGCTGCATTAATTTTAATTACATGCATTAAAATAACAAAAAACCAGTTTCCCATTCAGTGTTTGATTGGTGCCTTAGGGCTGAAGCTGATTAACCTCTTGGAAACAATGGGAACCTCCATGAGGGTATACGGAGTTTGACATCGCATGCAATACTGTCTGGAAGTTATGTTTTTTCCCTTCGGAAAGGGGATTTTGAAACTTACCCCGTGAAAATAACGATGCACATGCGTTCAATAATTTGCCAAAAAATGGCAGGTGAATCGACTGAGTGGTATGTTCACCACGAGCTTCGTATGGAAATGGTATAAGCGTTTTTTTCCAATTTTTTAGACCATAAACCTTTGGATGTCGAATGCAAACCCCTGTCTTGGAAAGAAGGTAATATGTATCTGTACTAACTGCAGGAAACCCGAAAATTAAGATGAAGAAAGTCAGCGGAGCTATTAGATCTTCGTATCCATTAAGTGTTGTATTGCCAAAAAGTTGTATCGCTTTCAATTTCCACAGCCATTAATAAATACTGATCGAGCGTAGTAGAATGCAATAATGCTAATTTATGTTATACAAACACGAGGACTCTATTGCTCAAGAACGATGAAAAGCAAATGTGTACGGAAGATTACAGCTGTTTTTAATTCCAAAATAACTGCCGGTGATTTCATGCTGTGATCGTAAACTGTGACTGTACAAATTTTTATATATGTTATAATGAGTAACCATCTATCAGAGCGATAAGCGTTCTAAATAAATTGACTCCCCGTAGCTAATATCACTAAATACGACAGAATCTGTATGATCTGTACTACAAAATTAAAATACTGTAAATTATGAGATATTGATAAATGAATCGAATTCTTTTATTATAACCCGTAGAAACTACATTTTCTCTGCATCCAATCTATTTTATTGAAAGAGCGCTGTAATATAGAACATGCTGAATAAAGCACAACTAAACAAATGGGGCTGCGAAAGGTTTAAGAACGGCAATCACATAAATGGAATCCATACAGAAAAATGACCTGCATAGGAATTTTTCTGTATGGATTCCATTTTTCTGGGGAGCTTAGAGGATTTTCACGTTGGTAGGAAACTAAATTTGCTAAGCTACGCGCTATAGTTCTCTTATTCTAAGCATGAGGATTTAATGCTTAAAAACGTTGAAGCAAGCTTGTCCTCACAAATTTGCGAAATCTTGAGTCACAAAATAGTAATCTCCTTTGTGAAACGTTGAGATATTTTGCTCTGAAATGGCAGAGAAAATAATTATTCCGAGCGCATGTGGTAAAAAGTGGTGGGAATTACTAAGTTAAAGGGCAAAATAATTCCTGATGATGTTGAACTTCAACGAGACTTAGGTCGTGTGAATTATTATGTAATATGTATTATGCATTAGAACATGTATGTTCAAAATCTAAGTTTAGTCTTTCATTTCAATAATTTAACGTTAGTCCCTTTTTAGTATTTAATTCTATTTAAGGATAAAACAAAAAAATGTTTAAACTACTGAACTACCGGCTTTTCAACGGAGGAAGTCATTACCAATATCTTTACTTTCTCCCTTATGGCAGAAAGTTGTACGGAGATAATCATGCCGCTGGGGTTTGGATGGTAGTGCCCAGAGACATTCCCATTCAGTACCTATTAAAATCCAGGGACCTCCGGTAGGAACCGAACGCACTACCCCTAGGTTAGCAAATTATTCATGTTTCCGTGTTACACTTACTCAGGAAATTCCCACGAAAGTCAATTTGAATACCGACAATGGCACTAGTGTCACGCTTGTATCAGCTGAACGTACATGTACGTAAGGATAAATGTTGAATTAAAGCTTCAGTTGAAAATGTGAAGCATGAGAGCAGATAAGGAGATACGTACCTACGCGTTATTCTTTGTAGGATCTAATGCAGACAACAAGATCCCGAGTGCGCTTCAAAATATGACAAAAGTTTAACTTTGCCTCGTATGTTACGTATATGTAAGTCATGAAAATAAAACGTTCTCAAAGTAGATAGAAAGATATAATACAATATTTATTTTTCCCTGCAATTCACGAATGCCTTACAGCTTAAATGGGATAGGGCGTGAGATTAAAGTTCGGAAGTAGCAGCAAACGCATTTTGGAACAAAAATGCACATAATTGTTGCGAATAAAAACGTACAGTATGCAGGACGGAACACGCCGATTTAATTCAAATAAGACTTCAAAAAAGAGTGTGATGATTACATAAATTAATTTATCTCTAGCATTAAGAAATTATCAATTTTCAACCAAATGAATATGTTGACCTTATTTACCAGAGTAAGTATTACTTCATTAAGATTCAAGCTAGGTGTTGTAATGTTGGACAAATGAGCAGCATTGAGTAGATACAATACAATGTTAGGCATGAAAATGGCGGAGCTATTTTTGGTACATCGCCATTGCACATCACCATCGTCACCATTTGCTAAAGCCTTGAATACTGTCAAAGTATCGGAGGAAATCTTAGTGATATGTTTTTCTCTCATGTCTCATAACGACGAATGCTATCAAATGAAGGAATATTTATTTCCTCATTAGTAATATAAAAAAATATTTTCATCCGTGCTAATAATAATGCAACTTTATTATTTAGTCATTTTTATCTATGGAACCTAGGCTAATGTACGAATATTTTAACATTTCTAGTAAAGTTTAGTAGAAACTTAATGCTCGCTTCAAGGTGTTCGCAATCACGAAATCACAAATATAACAAAGCAAAATACTAAGTTCATTAATTATTGCTTCAAGAAAACAAAAGCACATAAAAATTTAGAAATTTACACTTATCGGCGGGTTCCCAGCAGTTCAATGATCACCAATACGAGCGATTTTTCCCTCAAGTCTGCAGCACTGAATTAATGAAAAATTGAGCGAAAATTTTTACTTTAATAAGAAATTATTGACCTAGTGAAAATTGTTGATGATAAAACAACATAAAAAGAGCAATTTAATACTTGCTCGATGGAAAATTGTTAAAATCCCTGCGCTTACGGACATTTCATTTTACAGATATATCGATGAGCTATCGTCATAGTATCCTATTCCTGAGGCAAAGATATCGCGATCGGTTTCGTAATTTTCCATCAGGAAAACCAAATATGAAACCAAGTTACAAAACGACCCATTAAACAGCACTCCGTTTTTCGAAGCCCGTGACGCTAGGGTTAATCATCGAGCGCGCGTGTGCCCAAGGAACTGGTTCGTTATGAGCGAATACGAGTATAATGTGAAATAAACGGTGAAACTTGAAAATAGCTTGCAATATATAAAAAGGAGAAGAGAAGTTAATATTTTGGAGTTGCGCCGAAAATATAAAAATCTAATTTTAAGGTAAAGTTTAGTAAGTATATAACTACTAGTTGTTAAACGATATTTTTGTAGTAAATTTGTAACCCCCTTACAGCGGTGTGTAACCTGTGATATTCGGCAATTTATGAAATAACGTGTAACAAGTCATTATATATCTTCATTGAACTTAGATATAATTAATTTATTAATAAGTAACTGTACTTAGATTTTTCGATTATGTTCAATTTACGGGTAAAATCCTTCTTTAAATAAGTAGCCCAGAGCTTTCTAGATGCGTCAAAACCCAGTAAAAATAATTTCTGGAAATAATTGAATCATAAATATTAGTGGCTCTGGACTGAGAAAGCATTCCTATACACGTAAGTGGTTGACTTCGATAAAGTGCGGTTGCGGGTATCAAAAGCTAAAATATGAAATTATTTCCAATCACTCGTTGCTGAAAATATTATTATAGAACAACGATGACTAAAATATTTTAAAGCATTGTACATAGATGAGATTCTTTCGAAAATAGGACTCGTGTTTCCTTGCCTGCTTTCTGAAAAAAATGAATTCATCTGTTTAGTTTTAGTCGTTAATTTCATCAATATGATATGTAGTACATTTGGTAGCCCTAGATTAGTTCTGAAGCTTTTAATGGAATGTGGATCAATTTACAAACCCTACATAATGCCTGATGAGTTAATAAAGATATTTCAAAAAACTATTGCACATCTAGTATGCAAGTTTATCTTCATGTCCGAAGGAATGTTTCGTGACTGAAATGAGCTGTCTTTACACCTCATTTCGTGACATGTTGGCTCTGGATAGCTGTCAAGGGTATTATTGTTTTATTTCTATAAACTTTAATAATCTAGAATCACGAAAAAGTAAAAATTTTATTCAAATGTAATATCTGTGATACAATAATATTCTCTTAGCGTCTATGAACTCACTAATCCATCCTGAACTGACATGAATGAGCACGTATGGCACCCCTATTCAAGGGAGCCTTGATAGCAAACATAATCATTGATCGGTGAAATGCTTTCAGAGAAAAACTATGGGATAAGATATCTTTATTTTCAATAAATTACAGTGACACGTTGAAAATATCCCTATTTCTATTCAAAATGGATCAATTCCTTCAAAATTGATAGCACGCCAAGTGGCATTACCATGGCCGTATTTATTAGGTAAGCATTGATTATTTGTGGTTACAGTAGATGCTAACTATAATTCCTAAATATTTTGCCATATTGTTGGTTCATTGAAATAATTTCATTGCGAACATTAGTGCTATTATGGTAGCTACAAACAGTGTGTGTATAAGACGTTTTAAAATTAAGTTGAAGGTTATGTTACTTAGCTTGAAGATGTCACGCCATGCGCCAATGCTCTGTTTTAAGAACTTTTAAACGGCTCAACTAGGTTATTTTGCTGTACATAATAATCAGCATTAACAACCACATTCAGAGAATGACCAGTCGACACCCTATGCACTGCTCCAACGACGACCTTTGCCCGTTTTGTGCCAGAAAGTAAATAATCAAGGGTATTTCCCACGGACCGAAATTGCCAGTGTAGTGTTACGACCCCGATAATATGAATCCTGGAAATGTTCGCGTTGATCTGATGAAAATGCATCTGATTTTGCCAAAGATAGTAAATTTAGAAGAAAATATAATATAGGGTGGGAAAAAAACGATCAGGAAATAAAGTGCGGAGAATTGCTTGGTAGAAATGAGCACTGAAGGAAACCCCGAACTGGAATTTAGGATCATCACGTGGGAATAGGACGGAAGTGGCTGTGCAGCATCGCCTTTCAAAGAAAACGATAGAGTAAAGGACAAGGAATCATAATGCCAAGGACGGGAGTTGAGTAGGATTGAAAAAAAATGTATCGCAAAGAGAGAATGAGCCATTTTCGTGAGCGTGATGATTGTTAATATAAAGTTGAGACAGAGAAAATAGTTTACGCATAATAATTATTGAGACAACCACAGCTCAAAACTTTTACTATTCTATACTACTTCTACTATATGATAATCTGGTAGTGATGCATGGGTTGACGAATGAACTAGTCAAATGTGACAGAGAAGTTGAAACTTGTTTTTTTTTATCGCGACTGACGCTCGCCCTTTAACTTCTCATGGTTTGTAAAAGTTTATCGTCATCATCATAGAAGTGCGATTGAATGCATCTTCACGTGAGTTTGCAAAAATTTATTTTTAAGAAGTCGAGAAGGAGATGGTAATGAACTAATTAATGAATAATGAGTTATTTTTTTATTCTTTACTGCAATTTTATTTCGATTGAGATTGAATAGTAAAATAAACAGTATTTTTCTCTTCATGAATGTCACCCAGTTTCTGAAAAGAGAGAGGTGAAACATCGATTAGGTTAACTATTACTGAAAGGGTTCTTATAAGGGACGCTCTTTGTACAGCTTTCGCGTGCAAGTGTGTGTGCCCAAAACACTAACTGCTCATTCCTGGCTACCCCATAGGCGCGACTCGAGAAAAGTCTTATTTTAATTACACAATTGGTATCACAGAGGAGATTTTCATTTTTGGTAAGATTATTTGTTTGTTTTGGTTTGGTGAGTAACCTTTTTGGTTTCTCATTACCATATTATCATTAAGTTGAAGCGAAATGGCGAAAGAGAAATGTTTGCAAAAATCAATTTTTGCGTCAAATTACTGAAATATTGAATAAAATAAAATTTGACAACAGTGTGAATGGTCCCATTGCTCTAACTAAATCATCGTTGATAAAATAGCAAAATGAAATCACCAGCCGTGAATATTTGTTCCTCGAGGAGATGAAAATTAAGATTTACCTATGGTCATTTAAAAAATATAACATTCGCTAATGAAGAATTAATCGCAAATTGAACGGATTGCACTCAATGAGCATTCATGTGTGAATAGCTCCGTGCATTAGTCCCGTATGTTAGTTACATCGTTTCAAACTGCTACAGCGTTATGAAAATCTTACTTTTTTTAATTTTCGTTTCACCGCACGATTTTAGCAAAAGGAATTAATACCATTGAAACTCCTTTGAAGTGAATATAATAGATTTCCAGTTTCAGTTTCACATTTGTTACATGACTGTAGACAAAGCATGTTACGCCCACAGGAAGTCCCACTGTACAGCATGATATACTTCAGGCGTCACATCGTGCTATAGCAAATTATTGTTCTTTCGTGGTCATCGTTATTAAAAATATTGGTTAATTCACGCAAAATCCACGGGTGTTTCTTAAGGAAAAGCAAAGTTATCCATCATGTTGTATTATTACAGTTTTCTTTCCTGCCTTTATATGACCAGCATGGCAGCCATAGGTGAGCTTAAAAGTGTCATTCAAAATTTTAAAAACGCAGTATTTAAGCTCATATTTGCGCCTTAACTTAAATGCTAAATATAAGTTGAAATAATAATAGTCCTCATCTGGATATTTGGCTCCATCTATAACTTTACTCGGTATCTTTACAGCCTTAAGTCAGAGTTAATTAATAGCTAAGCCTGAGATAAACTATAAATATAACGATTTCTCTACATAATAAAGAATTTACACAATAATTATATACATAAAAGATTATTTAATAGTACCGTTAAAGAGTTGCAGTAGATGCACAAGTGCCTAGGGTTTTTAACTATCTACCCATGTAATTATCAGAAAAAGTATGAAATATCTCTTACTATGCAAAATATTTTATTTAAGGACTTAGTAATATGATACGGAGCGAGATAGTAAAAGTTAGTAACAATTGCTCTTCCTAAATTAGATCTGCTGCTACTCCGGTAACTATAAATTATAATTTTTTATCACCTTCAAAGGAAACCCATCAATTAAGTGCGAGGGTAAGTTGCATCTCCGAGAGGTATAGCTCGAGAGATTCGACGTGGACGCTAGTTCGTTGTCCTGTGCCGCAACTTTGAGGTTTTCCGGAAAGTAATTTAATCCAGAAAAATCACAGAGCTTTGATTTAGCTAGGAGTTTCCAGAGGCATTTTTGATATTTGAATCCCAGGTCTTTCGGGTACCCCGCCAAATGATTTACTCATCAGGCTATCATATCTGCGATCTAAGTAAGAGAAAAGATGATATCGTATGACCAAATAGCTTTAAATTTTACTCTAACTTACAAAGACCGCACTAGGTTTTAGTAGCGAAGCATGAATCATACTGAGCTCACGGAATATTTATTATTTCATCCCAGATATTTTCCCAATAATTCTGAATTTCCTCAGAACTAACTAATTTAGAATATTATCCTATGCATACATTACGGCATCCATGGGATGCACTTATATCACTGGATAAAGCCGTGGAAGAACCTTCTCTGAAACAAACTTTTGAATCACTCTTTATCATTATCATTCACAGCCCTTCAACATTGCCATGAAAATTTACGTATTACGATGACATAAAACCCATTTCCATGAAAATAAGTGCATGATTACCGGTGCGAACAATGCTCAGTGGTGGAAAAGATTTTTTGGAGTTGTATAATAAAGACAATGGTTTGTTATAAAAATTTACTTATACGGAACATCTTAATTAAATTAGTTTTATAATATTTGTAGTTAGATATAGGATAGCCTATGGAAATACCTGGAATAACCTCTCAAAAGTCGTTGTTCATAAGAGCAGGAAAGAGAGTTTTGGCAAGAGTCAACACGAATAGCCTCATTAATCATTGGTGTAAATGATTCGCAGATCCGATTAAAACGGGATAAATTGAGCCTGTTATAAATTTGAATTTACGGCAGTAGCAATTTGGCTGGTTATATATATTTTATAAATGAAGCTATTCTCCTCCACAGCGTATGCAATCTAATAAATGCTTCTAAGTAAATAAAATACATTTATGGTAAGTGTAAAGTTAAAATCGATATTTCATTGTTATTTTGCATATTGACATAATTTCTTGCCTAAAACTAAAAATAAAAGTCACAATTACTGATATAAAATCGCATGCAGTAACTTTTTCACTATAAGATAAAGAATAACTTTGTCCCGCAATATGTGCGCGCAATTTCCACTAGTTATTCCTGGAAATCATGGAGATTACTCCTTGGATTTTCACTTGCAAAACCGCCCACTAAAGTGAATTTGACACTCATACGTTGCAGAGCCAAGAGAGATGCTAGAGTTTCAATTAATTTTTTATCATAAATATCATACCTCAGAATCATAAATCATATTAATCCGCGCAGATGATTAAAGGAATAATAATGCATAATAGTCAATTAATGTAAAATTAAAAACTCAGAATTATATATATATTATATTATTCAGAATTATATATATATATTCAGAATAATACTGAACAAAACATTAAACTTGAAAAGTAATTAATCTCTTTTCCAATTACCTTAAGGCATCGAAATTTATGTTTTTGTGTAATAATGCAGAATATTTTATTCAATAATTAAATAATATTACTTTTTTATGTGTGAGGGAAAATATTACTTGCATAATGTGTACTGATACTACCTTTGAAGGCCTTTTATAGGTCAACCGTGAGAGAGAGAGAGAGTGAATAAAAAGTGTCGTAGAGCTACGAAAATATATTTTGAGCAACAAGTCTATGTTTTTAAAATGTGCGAGATCAGACTTAATTTATTAGCAAACACCATGACCCGAAATATGAAAACATTATTTTGGCTTAAATGGCCCTGATGCTTGGCAAATATACTTACCCCCAATCCGTTTGGTTAATTCAAGGATTATGACGGAATCGAATTAATCAAGATGTAGATTTTTTTCATGGAAGTCAACAGAAAGTTAATAGCGATTCAAAAAATACGATTAAATAAAGAATGACGAAGTGAACTTCAACGGATAGTAAGTTAGAAACGTGTTCTTATTTCACCATACCAGAATCAATGTTATGTTGGTGGAGATAAAGTGTAAACATACTATGTCGTAACGAAAAGACAGGCCGAACACAAAACCCCACTTGAGATTGAGATGCCCAACAATGATTCGACCAGCGTTATTGCATATTACGGAAATGTTTTAAGAACCGTAACCGACACAAGAGGTTTTATTGATCTGTGTACCCATGATTTCCAATTCTCTTAGCATGAAATGACCGCGAGGTAGTATATCTGAAAACTATCCATCTTTCTGTCACTCACAGTTTGTTTTTTGCTTATTGATGTAGAATATATCACTCAATATTTAAATAATGTTATTTTCTTATGTGTGAGGGAAAAATGTACTCCTATAATGTGTACTGATGCCACCATTGAAGACCTGCTATGGGTCAACCACGAGTCTCAATAATTCTCGCCCGTTAAGAATGAGAAAGTGAGTAAAGAAAATGTCATGTGGATAAAATTGAGAAAATCCAAAGGTTATCGTTGAAGTTTATTATGTATGTTAATGACCACCATATCGACAATAACCTATTGTTCTAACACCAAATACTTGCATAAAAATTGTTATGCACTGTCCCCAAAATATTTGGCCTACAATAATATAATATTTTAAATTTTTTCAGTGAAGAATTCAGAAAATCTGTAGATGTAAAATACAACATGAAGCATAATTTCTTTACAGTGCCTAGGGTGTTTACCGATTATGGTAGAAAGTTAAAAAAGGTACTAATTCAAAAATTACTGAAAAAATAATCAAATGAAATTGATGTCTTAGTTAAAGTTAATAATCAAACCTTAAACGTGCTTTGAAAAAATACTTAACATATGCACATGCTTTGTGCTATTGATAATTAATATGTATCCGTGTATCATTGTGTAACTTTTGATGAGCCTGTGCTGCTTAGGATGCTATTGATTTTTATAACTGTTTGTAATATAAATGTTGAAACACCTGCGTCCCGTAGATAGGCTAAGCCTGACGGAACATTAATGTGTAAGGTATAAAATTTAAAATAAATAAATAAAATAAAAAATGGTAGAAAACATGATAAGAGACTATACGAGCCGATAATAGCTTATATATAGTATTTGTTATAAATGTCCGTGAGAAGATGAGAAAATGATGAACATATTTATTGCACTCATTGGAAAGCAGAGTGTTATGGGGGTAGTAGGATAACTCATTGAGCAATGAAAAATTTATCGACCTTACTGCACACGCAAGTTTAAAACTTTTATAATAGCCCACCTGCCGAGTTTAATTATTTTAAATTTCATTATTACCTCAGCTTAAAATAATAACAATTACATAGGATTAAAATGTCTTTGTATGCCACTTTTGGCTGCCTGATAGCCTAGGCTCACGGGTTGTTATAGCCTCTCGACAAGCCCATTATGAGTGATTACCTGGACACAAGATTAGTCTGAGAAACTGAAAGTCCCTCGGCAGAATAGTCCACCTTATGCTGAAAGTATAATGTTACAAGTCACGAGACATTGCGATTAATCTTTACAAGTACACTCACATTTCCAACCAACGCTATCGCAATCAAAGAAATCAACTGGAGCATTAGCCCCCTGTTGGTTTATAACCCTTGATCCGAATGAAATCTACAAATATATAATTTTTATGCCAATATTACACATAAAATGAAACTCCTGGCTTTGCAGAAAAGACTGCGCACCTGATATTTGAATTTGATAGAAAAGTGAGACAATTTATATAATAATTTATCATTAACTACGACTCGTGTTCACGCAATTTAAACTGACTTTTTTGTTTCGCCCAAATTAAGCACATGCATTTTAAAGGAAATAAAAAATGTTAGGATGAAACGCTTGGAAATATGCTTGCTGCTTATCTTAGGGAAATATTCATTGCTCCCTTTGCAAGTAAAAATACACCATAAAATTATATTTTAAAGATATAAAAATTAGATAAAATAATATTCTAAGGACGAGAATTTAAATACGTCATAGTTTGTCAACTCCGCTGAATATTCCCTAGTTTCCCAGGTGCAATATCCGCTGGCATTTTACTACATTCTACTCTCGATGAGGGTCTCGGACTAAAGGCAATAATAGGTTATAACAGATTATGCGCGTCCTAATACACTGAATCTCCCACTTGAATGCTATACACGTATTACTAAAAAAGCTAAAAGCTTCTTAAAATTCAAAGAGATTAAAGGTAACATATCAATTTCCGACATTTTCCACTCTTACATGCGCGGCAGCGTAAAATCATGCCTCTGTCAATTGAAAATAAACTACCATTTAAAAAAGGTTTTCTCATAAAGCGCATAACCCATTGCGTAACATTTATCTGATTATACTATTCAAATACTTACTGTTAAATTAGGCTAAATAAAAAGATATTTTACATTATATGACCAAATAGAGCTTAGATAATGAATCAAGAATAAAAATTAGTCAAATTGATAACGCCGTTCTTTCGGGACATTAAATTAAATTCTTTTCAATGCTTGTGCACTTAAAACTTCTGTAGCTGTACTTATTGCCTCCGAGTGAGGTTTCTGACGCGTGGATCCTGGGTCAATATCTGTAATTACAGCTTATATATGAAATAAGTGAGTGTATTTCAAGCTAAAATACTTCGCGGACTATAAACATTGACACTCCTACGTAGTAGGGGGTACATATTTGAGTTAGATAAATCCGCAAATACTCGTAATGTAGAGTCCTATGGAGATGCCGTGAATGGCAATTGGGCGCAGCAAACAAATATTCTCCCAGGAGAAAGAAGCAGCAGTTTTTCATGCGAGTTAATGCACAGACCATAGAGGCCTCTACAGCAACTTCTTTAATTATTTCTTTAAACTTCTTTAATCTTTAACTATTCTTCTTTAATTATTGGTAATTACCGGTAAAGGTAGGCACAGTAACCCTTTCTTCATTTCTGCATACTTTCTGCCTCCCTTCATTCCA
>LYUA01001629.1:138290-167949 GCA_002093875.1 Calopteryx splendens
ATATCCCTACCGCATTGCCCACCTTCGTCCAAAACGCTGCCTAAATAGCTCAAATATTCTACCTGCTCAAGCTTATGCTCTCCCACTTTAATGCTTCTTTGGTTTCCTATGTCTAAAGAGCCTCATACCTTCGTTTTCTTCTCATTTATTTTCTTGCCACACTTATCACATTGGCTCTCTAGTGAACTTAGCAATGACTGTAACCCCTTGGCAGATAGGGTAACTAAAGCTTGATCGTCCGCAAGCCTGACTGATTTGATAAGTTCCCCGCCTACCAAGCCTTCCCCGCCTAGTAACATGTGACGAGTAAAGCGCTGCATTGAAATTTTGTTATTTCCTGAAAAAATCGTTGGCCAAGGCCTATGCAACTTCAAGGGAGGCTAACAGAGTGCCTGTTCTTCATAACAGCACATCAAGAAAAATGTTTCAAATTTTTAAAGAGAGGGGCGATCAATTTCAAATGAAGATCGGCCCTGAGCTCCAGACACCGCTCTTACGAGAGTAAGGATTAGCACCACTGCTCCCAATGCGAGAGAAGCTGATCGAATACCGTTAATAGCACTATCAGAAATATATAAATTTCCATTGGGTGCCACCAACACTTTGGTAACAGAAAAATTAGACATTAGGCTTTTTTGGGCGCGTGAAAATCTCTTGCAATGAAACATTGCTACATCATTTTGATCCTGAGATCCAACAGAAAAGCTCTGTGCGGAAATATGCTGCATATTTTATTCCTTTCCATAGTCTTACCGATTTTAGATTTAACTAACAAGGATTTTATCTTTATTTTTTTGCTCTAAATTAAAACTAAATTCCATAATTTGTACTCAATAAAAACATAAATACCTCAAAAAATAAAACCATACTCTCCAACATCATACCTAGTCTCTAAACTCCCACCGTCAAGTCCAAGATTTTGGGGAAAATATGCACATGGGCCTACATTTGCATGTATAATCTAAAAACTTTATATGCCATGGTTCACAAGCAATAAATGTGGATCATAGGATACAGTAGTAAAGTAATGGACCAGGTATGGGAAACTACATACTGTTAATATTACGCATTATGGGAGAAAATGGCTTTCCTTAAAACTAAGAGTTCTGGCATATATTTTCTTAATTTTATAATTTTCATTTGGTTTGCAAATGAAAGTAGATACGATAGAGAGATACGTAAATCTCAGAAGTAAGCTTAAGGATGGCTTTTAGTTTAATTAGTGAACCAACCCGCTGCAATATTTTTCAAAATTTCCATCTCTCATTAAAATAATTTTTCCATTAATGATTTTCGACTCAAGCTTTCTACTGCAATCATCGTATTGATTATTTCAGCATGTAAATTTCTATCAATTAAGGCTGTTCTACATTCAATGTTTACCTTGTAGCAAATAATGCTGGTATAAACCAGGTCTCATTCACTAGACGCGTACCCTTGGCGGTCTCCATTATAGAAAATCTCGCAAAATTTTAAGTCATATCTTCTAGTAATAAGTTTAATAAATATATTTTTTTAGCTTTCTTGGAATGTTATGCTATGTATACGGGGATTATATTTTAATCTTAATCAAAACTATTGTTCTAATAATTTAAGTTGTTTTATTATTTTGATTGAAATAAAATTGGCAAATTATGTTGATAATTCTATAACCACGTTCGGTGGTTAAAAAAACCATTCAATACTTACACTCGTTATAATTACAGAATCATGCCATCAAAAATTAAGCCTTGAAACGTTTTAAATTATCGTATTAAAGATTTTTACTCATTATTAATCCCCGGTACTGAACGGCATGTAGCAGTTCCAAATCAATTATACCTTGATTACACAAAGAACTCTACCAAAACGTTTTTTCAATAAAGCATGTAGCTATAATAATTCAAATTTAATTGCTATTCTTCATATATTTACGAGATAACATCTGATCCCTTGACATTCTGTCATAATCTACATTGATAGATAATTTTTAGTAAATTATTCTCATTCATAAACCATTAAATAAAACTTTTAATTATAAATTTTAGGTAGGCTTTTAGATTATTTTTATTTAAAGCAGGAAATGTATGGATATGATTACATTTGATTGAGAAATACCTGAAGCTATCAGAACTAATGCATAACTACATTCTGCTCCTGTTATGAGATGAAATCTTCTATCAATTATCTCATTGTTACTCGTACCTTCGAGATGAAATTAACAAATTAGTAAAACTTTACCAAAAATGTTTTTTATTTTCAGGATCAATATTGCTGATATCCTTACCATTTGCAAGCCGCGATTTAATTATCTCCTATGTACAAATTTTGAAATTGGGCACCGCACGATCCGGCTGATGTAAATCCATAATCATTTATGGAATGTAGGCTATAAATATCCCATAATAGAACTCACGATAATATGTATTAAGAATTTCCGCATGACATCCAGGAAATTTTCATATAATTACTAAAATCCATAATGGTGAAACTTTTAAAAGTCGATCGATTTTTTCTATTCGCAGAATTAATCCCTTCTACCGATTTTTTAAATATTATTTCATGCTGCGATACGATATTAATAATTTATGATTTCTATGGTATGCTGGCTGGTATAATTTTCGTGGAAATAGATTTTTTTTATTTTGAAAATTGCAGGAATGAAATTACTCTGTATTTGATTAAATTACACAAAACACTTTGTAATTCCACATTAAGACAATGTGGAATTACAAAGTGTTTTGTGTAATTTAATCATGAAGCAGTTCCACCCAGTCACGCCGGAAACTATTTCCTATACTCTGTACTTATTCCTAAATTTTATTTTTCTATTAAGTCAGTCCACAACGGGCTTGGCGATGAAATAAAGACACTCAGAGATGCGATTAAAATTGGTGATGAAGAATGTTATAAAATCCACCTACATTGAACCTACACTTTTTTCCAATTTTTAGTTGCCATCCTGGGAAAGTCATTTTTTTTCGCTTTCTCTTGTTTCGAAAAGTATTTATTTTCAGTTTTTGCCCATAACAGCCCGCCGGGTTAGCATGGTGGGCATGTGCTCACCGGCTAACCCAAGGGTCGCGGGTTCGAGTCCCGCCTCGGGCATGGATGTATGTAATGTAAAAATTTTAAATGCAATAGAGGGCCTTATAGCCCTAATTTCGCCTTAAAATAAATTCGTCATTATTACTATTATAATTCCAAGTGATTTTTGTCATTCCTTATGAAAATGATGATATCTTTATATACTCACGCCCACATTTCCCTCACAGCAATTCGTATGACTACTTACGCGTAAAATATTCTTCAATAGTTTCACATCTTCGACGTTCATCGCAAAAAGAGCATTTTATTCGTAGTTATAAATTTGTTTACTATTTCACCTGAACTAAATTTCATCAAATTGAATGGGACAGTCTGGACACATGATTACATATTTCGTATTCGTGTGTTTCTTTATTCTCCAATTGAGGGCGTACGTTAGCCAATTTCCGTGAATTTCGTACTCCCAGCCACAAGCAGGTACTGCTGTGGGTGATGGGGACGATGACGTGACAACGGAGCTTGGATGCAGGTCGATTGTCGCGGCATGATATGGAGCTCGAAACACAGATATACGACAGATATAAAAGAACTTAACAAAACGGTAAAAGATTAACACTGTGACAGCAACGAGTCATGTTCAGTTATCTACATTACAGCATAAAATTCATGACAGACTAAAATGTCCTCAAGAGATATTATTGACTTTGGCAATGAAATAAAGATACACAATTGGTGATGAAACTTGTCATAAAAGCCGTCTTTATTGAAGCTCTGCTTTTGTTTCCAAATTTCCATCCTGCGAAATCCAATTTAATTGCTTTCTCTTGTTTCGAAAAATATTTATTTCTAGTTTGTGCTCATAATTCCAAGTGATTTTTGTCAATCCTTATGAAAATGGCGATATCATTATAGACCCACTCCCGCATTTCCCAAAGAGCAATGCGTAGGAATACATATGTGTTACAAACCCTTCAGTAGCATCATATATTCGACGTTCATCGTTTTCCACCACACAATGTACCTACTTTCCTATTTTTTCCGTTAGGCGCATGAGGCGGAAGTGGATGATGAAAGAGGCGTATGGGTAATAAGAAATCCTCCACCCTTTTCAGTAAAACGTAGAAGTACCTTCGTGAATTTCCACTTATATCTATGAACCTGGAACATATTGAGGAACATGGATCAAGGGTCTCGTTTTTTAACTTCCATTTGCCACGGGAAAAATGAACTAGAAAACCAGACTATTTTCTCCGGATCCTTCCTGTCGTCCACTGATCAACTCAATTCACAACTATTATTTCTTTTCACTTATGTGCATGAAAGCTATTTGGCATGTAATGAATATTGTTTTTGACCAACATGAGGTTCATAGGATCAAACTGGATAAGGTTAGCAGGTGCAAATAATGGAAGTTATAAAAATCCCTATTCTTGGGAAGCTTATTCTTACCTTCCTTGACAATGCTCATTCATTCATTTGAGCACACCCATTCGGCATTTTCATTTTGTCCTAATCACTAGAACACTGACTGAAAATTTGTAGATGTACTAAGTCTACGATCCAATAAAAAAAATTTAAAACTATAATTATGCAAGAATGGAATTATTTCTTTCATCTGGAAGCTCAAAATCACAGCTAAGTATACGGTCAACATATTCCGAAATTCGATAGAATTTATTCATTTATAAAAAAAAGTATAGTCTATGTCCCGGGTGGGAGTAATTTTAATTCAGCGGTCTCACACGCTAAAAGCTAATTGGAATATAACAGCTTGTTCTTCTTCTCATAATTATAACTTAGTTTTAGACACTGATAGTCTATTTCACTTGATTACTCTATTTACCCAGAATTTTAAACACAGATCTTGTGATTAAAATCGAAAGCCCCGTCATGATTTTAATGTCCCGTAAGCGTGTAGCGCATTGATTTTTTTCAATGTAAGTACTGAAAAATGCTTGCGTAAGAATATATCCGCGAAGAAAAAGTTTATTCAAAAACAGGTCTTCAGGCGGATGGTTCATGCAAACGGGAAAACATAATGGTAATAATCGGCATTCACCAACAACGTCGTTGGTGCCTGAGGAATGGCCTGATTATCCTAAAATTCCTCAGTCCAACTTTCTTTTTAAGCCGATGGATCAATCAAAATTTTATCTAGATGGTTTTTTTTATCGAGGTCAGCGCTCACGGCTGGTGATAATATTTCAAATCGAAGGAAGTCCGGCCACCTCGAGCATATGCCGAAGAGTTACGGAAATTCATCTCGTACCCAAAACGATGGGATTGTATCTTGCTCGGGAAGGGGTGCAACTTTCTCGCCAAGACTCTATCGTCTTCCTCAGTCAGCACTACTGTCTTCGTCGTCAAAGAAATTTATAAAAATATATTCCAAATGCCATTCGGTATACCCCATGGAGACTCGTCGAAATCAAAATTAAACCCATAAGAGAAACTCTCGCTGGCTTTCATGACTCAAATAGGTGATAGCGTAAGAGTAAGGGAAATATTTGGCATCCATATGCACGGAATATAAAGTTTTTTAATCCTTTCATTTGCTCTTCACAAGATAATCATTTGCCGCTGTTAACGCCACTGAGCGCATTAGCTCATTTGAAGCTTTTTTTTCACCGCATTGGTCTTTTCAAACACTTTCAAAAATGTTGCAATAAATGATGAATCACTTTGGAAAATATATTCAAACAATTTGTATGCTCTCAATATCCTAAAAAGATTCTCTCCACAGGACGCAATTTTGTTCCTAATTCGGTATTATTCAAATCCATCCCATTTGTGGAGACTCGCTGGGGAATACTAGTCTTTTTGTGTGAGGATGATATCAGACCTTGAAGGAAATGGTTCAATTACGAAGGTTACTTGTGAGACTGATGTAAACTGAGGCGTCATTAATAGCTAAATAAATTTGGGTTCAATATTAAATGATGTGTGTAACAAAGGGAGTAGTGCACGAGATATGTTCCATGTAAGAATGGCGACACCTGCGAGTTAAAAGTGAGTTCTTGAAGAAAAATTATATAAGCTAAGCCATAAATTATATGTCCTTGAAGATCTTTTACTGCAGTTTTAATGCATGAAACGCTAGATAACAATTTCATATATATTCCCAGGTTTGAAAAATAGCGCGCAATCAGTATCAAATGATTTTTCATTCGTGTGTATTCAATGTAGAACACTAACTTTTTAATAGCGAGTAGCTGCAGAGTAAGTGAAGCTATAGTTAGTTTAAATGAAAAGTAGTGATTATGAAATAGCTTAATCCCCATGTTTTCAGTAAATATAAATATTAACCAAGAGAGTTTAAGGACTTAACAATTTTTTTACGGATTAAACATGCTTTTTAATCCTTTATTCTAAAGAAAAATGTTGTCTTATTATCAGGAAAGACAATATAAAATGTATCCCAGCATTTTTTCGGGAGTATAGGTACCCTCTTCTCTAATTTTTATATAAAATCAACACACTATAAATTGATTCGATATGATGTCGAGTTAGGAGGAAAAAATATCGAAAAACGAGCTTCTACTTCTCTCGATTATTATTTGTCAGTCAGGAATATCAGTAAAATACTCTTTCACCTGCTTTCATATAACTCAAAAACTACACAAAAAGAGAATTGGTATAAATAAATACCTATAATAAGGTGATAATTATTTATATTTAGCTTGTAAAGATAATTAAACGACTATAAAGATTTATTTGTTAAAGCTATTCTTCACCTCCCATTAATCATTTACCTTTTCTCAATGCATTCCAAGCTCAGAATGATTTTCCACACAGAGTGGCATCCCATTTCACTACATACCTATCGATGGAAAAGTTATTCGGCGGACGCAAAATCCATGCTTTCAACGGAACTATAACCCGAGATAAACGTGAGTTCACAGTACAGAATCCATCTGAGTAACATGTCAACACTTAATTATTTTGCATCGGTATTTTATTTGCTGCATATTTTAACATTTTTTGCAAACATTTTCAACGTTTTGAATCAGTCAGATATGAAGTTTGTAATTGAGTTTTAGGGAGGAAATGAAAATTGATAAAAAAAACCTCCGATGGCCTTCATTAATTTGCAAAGCAAACACGTTAAGTAGATGAACTGAAAAAAAATTCTGCAATGAGCTCGGAAATTTACGTCGCTAACATATTCATGAATAACTTCATTCTTATTTCGGACATCTCTTCCCACCCTCCCATCGCATTCTATTACGTTTTCATCTACCCTACTACTGGTAACGTCACTTCCCTCGTCCTCAACGTCCTCATTCTTCCAATGAATTTAATTTAGGATACTTCATTTTGACAACGTTATATAGCTCGAAGATTTTTAGTTAAACATTATTCTCCCTGCGGAAAAGTGCTCCATGAAAAATCTTCCGTGTTGGAAAATATAATTTAAGCTGGGAGCAATGTGTTCCCAAAGCATGAAACATTGAAATAAAAAATTAGTGGCCTACAATGCTCACCTCGAAGTAAAAGTGGATGTTGGAGTTTTTCGCGATGAAATAATGGTGATGCCCACCAAGACCCATACCCAAACCGGAAATGAGTAGATTTCTGGTAGCCAGGTATTTTGGGAACCAAAGGCAGACTTAAACAGAAGCTAAAAAAGGAGAACGCCACCATTAATCGACAAGAATCCATAAGACGCAGTGTTTTCCGGAAGTGTTACAGAAAATGCGAAAACAATGGTCGGATTGCTAAAGAAAAGCTCCATCGAGTCCGTTATTTTGGAGATGGAATACCCCATCGCTGGTATTCGTTCGGCCGTCTCGTTTTTCAAATGCCATAATAAGGGTAGATGTTAAATAGATTTATCAATTAAAATGGTCCAATGTTAAAATTCCGTAGTTGCAACATAAATCCCTGAGAAAGACGCAGTTTTGCGAATGAGAGAAAGTGAGTCACTTCTCCGGTCAAAGAGCGTTTCCCTGAATTTCCCCTTCCGTGATTTGCCTTGGCCCGCCTTACGATGGAACTCATAATGGTTGTGTCTGGCACTCAGTCGACAGAAAGCAGATTGATTCTTCGGCTTTTTTTTTGTCGGCACGTTTTTATTCATGCCTGCACTTACAAATATCTCTTCCCCAGCAGTACTGCTATTTCTCCGTCACCTCTCCCATGCATATAGGCTCCTGTTGCGCAAGTCAACTGCGTAAGGTATTCTCAGGAATAATCCGCTAGATTTCCCTGAGCGGATTCTCTTCTTTTACTCCCACCTTTACACCTGAGAGAAGAGGCAAGTCAACCGCGATCGACTCTGTTGTTGGGCTCGTTCCATTCACGCCGGATATAAAAACAAGCTCCCTTCTTGGACACAAACGCAACGGGTTCTGAACTCTCCTTTAAAGAAGGCTGTTGATATTCCAGTTTTTTTTTAATCTGGAGAATGTCGGCTATCATACGCCCTCACCTTATCCCCCAAAGTACTTGATATCACCTTTAACGAATTTTTGACCCTTTCATTGCATAGCTATATACGTATGAGATAGCGAAATATGTAGTAAAAATGGAAAATGTGCAAATTTTTAAAAGCACCCTCGACCCCTACGCATATCTCGTAATCCGGAAATGATCAAAAATATTATGTTCAGACTTAGAACCTGATCGTTTAACTCCTTTTCCACTTTTTCTAACACACATCGCCCATTCGTATTTTCCCTTTCACACTCGTAATTCACTGTTCCCATAGCTATCACACCTTTTGAGATAATATGTTCCATTAGTATTAAATCGGACCCTCTCCCATAAAAATTATTTGAATGTGAAAATTAATTTTTTATTTGAATTAATGTTTTCCAATGCACAGCAGTTATGGGTCATCCACACGTTGAAGAACGAACCTAACAAGCATTGGCCTTGTTCATCGTGCAAACTTCGGGCAACTTCATTTTGTCATCGCACTCCCTGCAATTCATGCAATTTCCTAGGACAACTTTTCCAATTTTCCCATAAAGGTGCCTACTACATATATATAATACATGGACAGCCCCTAATTGATCCAAAAGTGTGCTGAGAATTTAAACGAACGAGTTCATGCTGCATCACGACTCCTAATTGAGAACTCTTATTACCCTGGTTGGATGTACACCTGCGAACCATGTGTGACTAATAAATATGGAGTACCATTTGGACGGAACTAGCTTTTAGAAAAGACTAATGATACAAGACGATTGTAAATAGCACACGTAAAGAAAGGATCAATTATTTTAAGAACATTATTAAATAGAATAGTGGGTAAGCAAATGGAAATATTTAACGTTACCAGTTTGTTCCCGCTCTTCATAGTAGACCTAATTGGCTATTATGGTGCTCCGTTGTTTGATACCATTTTGAATCACTAATATATTTTTTAATTAACTTAAACTTAATTTTTCCATTTATTCATTACAAAACCACAGAACTGATGCAGGATTTACACTCTAAAACTTCAGGCTAATTTACAACACCCACTTTGGGTTAGTAATGCTCTTAACTCATTAGGAGGCGTGGAATCAAAATTGTGATTTCATATTTTCTTCTAATATGCCCATAAGTTGTAAGGGGGATATACGATTCGTTGTTTGCACATGTACTCTCCAGCTATCTGCTATATGGTATACTTCAATTATCACTTTATCTGCTCACGTATTACACGTTTCCTTTTATTAACTTGATAATAAAAGTCAACTTTGCACCATCAATAATTTTGCAATGCATCAAATACTATATTGCGCGCGTTTTTTGCGCTTTCCTAAGTTGTTTTCTATCGATCGTGTCTTTTAGGACTTTTTGAAATTAATTGTACCTTGCAAGGCTTTTGTAAATTTTTTTTTTCTACTTGACGGAACTTGCGTTCTCATTGGATTGAGATTAAAGTGGCAATATACAATTTCATCTCTCTGGGTGATATGTAGGTTGTCTTTTCTTATTTATTTCAACTAATTGAGCTTAAAAATTTTCCCAACAAATGAAAGCCCACCAAATGGAAAGCTTGAGACAATGATGAATCAGTCTTTATAGTGAGTAAAGTGCATTTTATTCTTTGCCGGCCATTAGCGAAGTGTCACAGTCCAATTTGTCTAAATATCTGTCGGAATGGTCTTTAATTTTGTTTTTTAATAAATGTTAAGTTAAAACTATGATAGGTGAAAAGTGCAGGAATTCCAATTTTTATAAATAGTTCTCATTGCAAAATGTTTGCTTCAATTAATCTGTCCGACAATATCTGCATGTTGCTCTGAAATTTTTCGAGTTCTTCACTCTTTATATGGACTCAGAATGCCGTATAGTTAAATGTTTTTTTCATTCTCTGAATTGTTATTTCATTTTATTACAAACTGAAGAGAAACGCCCGGCTTCGTCCGGAGACTTTTGTTACGTTTTTCCCAGAAGTCCCGTGCATTTAAGCTTAAAATTAACAGAATTAATAAATATGCCATATTCAACTGAATGGTTATATCTCCAATGCCCTCGATACGCTAAAGGTATGCAAAATATTGGGAAAATGTTGCACATCTATATTTCGAGTGGGCTGGGCGAAATGGTATATAAAAATTCCTTTTTTTAAACCAAATGCAGTTGTCAATCCATAAAACGTAAAGGATTATAGTCTTCTTTAAATATCTTATCCCCAATGAAACGGCTCATGATGCATGCACAAAATATTCCCAGGAAAATATTCTCCTGCCTCCATATCATTTCAGTTAGGTAAAAGTGACTCTAAAACATAAGCCTCAATACAAAAGTACCTTATATTATTTTGGATTTTAGCTGCCATCACATTTTCAACGCGTCTAGATGTCGCTTCTGCTAAAGGTTTTGCAAAACTTTCACATTAAATAACTATTAGATTTCAATTCCAATATTAAATGCCAAAATATTTTCGATAATATGCTTTAAAAAATATTTTCACGCCAATAAATTCCTGCGAGAATGCCGAATCAAAAGTAAAATAACACCAATTGAATATTTAATAGGAGCATACCTAAGTGAGCAGTAGTATAAAAATGATCAATTGACTAAATACTTGGGCAGGTGTTTCTTTAAAATGAAAGATAATCATTTAATCTACCCACATATTACGTATTGTCAGGCAGTAATTACCTTAAACTCTTCCCTTCACTTGTTGATGAGTTACGCATGCCACCGACTGGCGAACCGCCTCTTATATTCATAATGATCAAAACACAAATCAGTTCCTCTACCTACAAAAACGTTAGTCGCCAGAATTTTAACGATTCAAACTATTTTAAGTTCAACTGCAAATGGTTATCTATTTTGTCCATGCATGGCATCTCTTGAGCCATATTAGTTACGGCTCAGAGCGGTAAGGGGTCGCTTCCCAATTACTTCACACTCAGAGGTCCTGTATTCGTTTCAGAGTAAACTTTATTTCCGATATCCTCTACTATGGTTGAGAAATATGCTCTACTATGGTTGGCACCGGAGCTGCAATTACACCGAAGTGTATTTCTTACGTATCTTTCCGATTTAAATGACCTTGAAAGTGGTCATTGTTACCTTACTCCCTTGGGAGCATACACGTATTTTACACTCCAATTTGTGCGTTTTAAGCTGAGAACTATAGAGATATGGATGAGGAAAGTATTTTCCTAACATTTTTGGTAAGGGAGTAGCGCTCTTAAACCCCTAGAGCTCCACGACGAATGACCATGTGTGATTTCCTGAGGTGGAGGATTTTCAGTATTGTTTCGGTACTTACACGAGGGATATGCCGATAATAGTTTAAATATATTCCACAATCACCTTAAGTTATCACCTCAAACGACCTAAGAGGTCACGCTTTTGCCAAAATGATTACTACTTCAGCATAATACTATTTTTCTTACCCCTTTTCCACTGAATCGTACAAAGTGCCAAGTCGACGACAATTCTGCACGAGAGATCCTTCAAATCCATCCTACGAAGCTCCGGGCTTAGTCGTGCATCTTACTATCATCTATCTATTTGGGCCAAGTGGCATGGTTTCGGTGGACTCCTTTGTGAAAAAGGGGAGACATTGGGAATGGAGCTCTTTCTCTGATCAAGTCAGAGCGTGGCCATTTGATATGCATTTCGAGTTCTCAATAATGGATTTCATATGTTTTAATAAAAGATACCGATCGACACGAAATACATCTAAGTCGACGTGGAACGGATACTGGACTCTTACAGTGGTAGGTCTAATCGATAAGCTCGCTAAAAAGAAAAAAATTCATCTAATGATAGTATTTCATATACATGCAAATAAATGCAAGCCATCAGGAGGGTGTTTAGCAGGGGGGATAGGATAGGATATGCCAATTAAATATCATAACAGTCATGTACCGAAGCATTACCATGGTGAAAAATGCCGAAATCATTTTTTATAATTTTTGGTCCATTTATAAACGCAAAATATTTGTTTTCCTATTTTTTTGTTACTGCCTAACTGTTTTATTGTTTACTTTTTTGTCCCCTTCCGTAAGCCATGATGGCAATCGTGAGGGGCCCAACAGCACGCTAACCATTGAAGGCAAGCACACTGAAACCTAATGCGGGAGTTTAATTTCCAAGCAACCAATAGAAAATATCTCTGAATTTGGAATTTCGAAATTCCTAATTTTATTCCTTAGAAATACCATAGGGAAAGATTGGTTCTAAACTGATGGGTACCAATACGCTTCCAGAGTATTAAGATTCATGAAACCTCTACGATAGTTCCAATAAAATCGCTGCCCATTTTTAAATGTCTCCTTGCTGGACTATTGTTCTGAATATCCTTGTAGTTTTCAGCTTGGATCTTGTACCCTTAACACTGGTTATTACTGTATTAATCGTCTCACACAGTATCTCGTAAGGAGGTGCTTAATATAAAGATGCTAGGTAGAAACACAAGATAAGAAATCAACAGATTATTGTTAGATCGAAGCCCAACATAAACCCGAGCGGAGCATGGATCAGACAGCTACTTCTTTTATAAACACAATTTGCGCTAGATTTGCGAAAACCCTAGTAGCACCTTTACAGTTTAGCTCAATCGGCAGTGGAATGTTTAAAGCCTTGTCTGTTAAACGCTAGCAATGTCTAGTAAATAGAAATAATTATTTATTTCCTCTAGATTAATGCATTAGGTATTTGTTATTTACAAACTTTGCCTAAAATCGAGGGACCATGTCATTATTTTTGGAAAATCTTTGGTACTGGGGAATTCCGTTGCCTCCGTGATGAAATCCTCCGATTGAATTATCAAATACTTTTCCAATATGTCCCATCACGCACAAGCACGTCCCATGTCTAACTTTTCTATTGCCAACGTGTGAGTGGCACACAATTCAATTTTTAATATTTCTGAAAGTACTCAAAAAGTTTTTCGATGATCTTCTCTTACAATGGCAGTGGTATTAATGTTTACTTTCGTGAAAACAGTGATTGAATATCCGCCGGGTCCACCTTCCTTTGAAACTGATTGTCTCCCCTCTTTTAGCGTCTTAAACCACTTCTTGCTGTTCTATAGGGAAGAACAGACTTTGCATAAGAATTTGCGTATGTATGTAGAATTTCATGGGCCTCAGCCGACCATTTGCTCAGGCAAAATTTCAACGTACTGCTCGTCGCGTGGTACCTCCATCGTTGCCTTAGGCGAACTAAACGTGGTCGAAATTGCAACTGACGCTGACATAATACTCGAGTCAAATCAATGAAACCCGTGCGACATGCCTATGCATTAATTTAACAATATCCCATAAAATTAAATGTTATTCCAATAAATTATGCAAATAAGGTGTACGATCAACTTTATATTGAACCCTCGTACTTTCGACTTTTGCCATTAAAAGCATTTTTTACCGAAGATGATTTTACACGATATTGCTTAGAAAGCTGTTAAATAGAGCTTAAATCTTTGTAATGATTTTCTCCAAAAAAGAAGGATGGAATAGAAAACCAAGGAGGGTTTCGCAAAGATTGCAAAAGTGGTAAATACTTATAAAATACGAATGTAATTAACTGAAATTATTATGATTTCTTTCGTATGGAACTAATAACGGAAGTGACTTAAAAAAACTTTTCAACTATTTTGAATGGGGATTCCTTTAATTTAATTGGTAGGTGATATCATCTATAGCGACATGTTTTATTCTTTTAGTCCAAAAGGTGAATCTAATACACTGATTTTTCAAAACTATTTTTATTTAACTTGTAATTTTCATTTTTTGCTAGTTAATTCTTCCTAGGCGTTAACTTATATTTATTTTCGTTACTTTCAGGACTAAACCTTTACTGAACAACCTCCTACTACTTCTCAACATTTTAGTAACATTTTTCGTAATAGTGATTATTATAATATAATATGCCTATAAAGACGAGCCTCCCCTGACACCTTAATCCAATTAAATTGAAACTTAACCTGCACACGAGTACATCTAATAAGTCAATCATCCACATAAGTTCGGATAAAATAAGAGTTCGTTACAGCCATTCACTGCAAATATATTTGACTAAGTGATACTCGTCCCTGAAAAAATAAGCTCAAAAATTCAGGAAAACCTATAGGTATATCTATCTATATCGTGAAACCAGCCATACCGTAACAATCTCGTATGTATCTATAAATGAAGTTCCTTCATTCGAAAAGTAGACTGAAGGTGAAACCGGCAATATTCTTAAAGATTGACTAATCAGGATTTTATTATAAATTCCGTGTAGTAATAGTCAGAATTTCCTTTAAAACTGTTTGAAGGGTATCACTCAAAACGTTTTTCATAGTATGTCGGATTTTGCAAAAGTAGTAATTATGCATATTTTTAGTGACACTAAACTACATTAATCTAATCTTTGTCACTAGTGTTAACTCTGAAATAGAATAATCGCTGGACTACGAAAAATCTTATACCAGATAATCACCATGTGGTTTGTCATCTTATTATGAATTGAATGTTTGATTCAATCAACGACGGATGTCAATTCTTAAAGTACGATAAAATAGTTGTCGTCCTCTCTTTAACTATCAGTGATAACTTTCTAAATATCTTTAAACTACCCATCATGACACGTATCAAATCCTTGAAAAGCTACTAAAGTTCAACCTTGAATTTTACTAATGACACTAAATTGCTAGCTTTGGCCTGTCAACAATAGCACACTTAAAATTCATGCAATCGGCGTCAAACATAACCGGACGTAAGAAAAATCTTATATTCAGTCGCTCTGTTAGAAAGAAAACTCGATAGCCAGCCAGACTGCCTGACGTGAAAGTACAGCCGTTTATAATCGAGTGGCAGTGAATACTCAAGGCCCATTGACAATTCAAATGCATACATATTCAACAGAAACGATGAAATCCCGTCGTCGCATCCTGGGAGGCGTCGATTATATCGGATTGATACTGTTCTATGACTTCGGCTACTGGTCCTCTTCAAAGATAACCTATTATCGGCACAAAAAACCCTCAAACTGGATTAATTTCAAGATCAATTTGGTAATTACAGCTCAATAAATATTATTTAGCGTGAAGAGAGACTGTTTCTGCTTCTGTAGTAATACATTGTCATCACTTTTTTTGAACGTGATTTTCAAAACAATTAATTTGATTTATTTACCTCCAATAACATGCTATTGTAATTTAATTTCATGCCTTAGAAACTCTATACTAGCCGAGAAAGGGCGTCTGTTAGGAAAACAAAACCCGTGCCTTAATGATAAAAAATAAATTCTTATAAGGTTTCCGGGCCACGGGTCGTTACAATGCTAATTTATAAAGAGATTCCGAGTCAGTAAAAGTTTCAACTATTTTGATCGAGAAAAAAATATTCAAGGCATGCGATTGGTAATTATTGAAAACTTAATTATCCCATTACTTCTGGGAATTGCTTTCCTTAGGGTTGCCTTAATTAGAAGTGAGTATGACAATATCTGAATAGTGACAATTTCGTATTGAAATATTCTCTCCGAGAACTTGAGTAAGACGAAAACTTGTTAGAATTTGAACCTTTTTGTGCATTTCAATGCAATATTTCAATAACGCAAATGAGACAGAGAGTAATGGAATAATAAAAAAATAACAAAATCAGGTTATTTATAATACTCTAATCATTACTCATTCCCAAATTTACTGCGCGATTGAAGATAAAATGTTAAATTACATATTAATTTTAAATTTGTCGCATCTTCTAATCGATGTGAATATATTTATTTCCGTTCATTGTTTCTATGTTCACGAAATAAGTCATAATTAGTGCATGTAAGATTATTGTGGCCTACGATCAATATATTTGATTTTTAACAGGATTATGCTTACTCCGTGCAAACATTTGGTCAGCGATTCAGGCTAATCTCTCCGTGTAGCATTATTGTGAAGTATTATGCACCTAGGTTGAATATCACAGGAAGGATGTAACTGGTGTAACTAATGTAACTATGAAACGGACCTAAGGTCGGTTGGAGCTAAGAGCCATCCGACATAAATACTTTAGCTTTTTCCTTGAAAATGACCCAGTAAGGAATATCCGAATATCTTGTCACTACTGTGATAAAAATATTTTCCTCAAGCCGAGGACGATTATAGTAGCCAAAGTACCAGCATGACCTCCCGCGTTCTGGTGTTATCCTTTTAACAAAATGAATGAAATGGTTTTCTACGAAATCTTGAAATAATCATTATTTTATTCTGTCTAGTCAATATCCGTGCAGGTTCCTTATGGGCTGGTGCTCTTGTGGACCACTCTCGGTCAAAATCATTGACCTGGGACAGGACCTCATAAATCTCACCCCACGGGAACCATTTCCAATGGCTCTCATAGTTTCATTTCCATGCCAGGGTGTCATGAGTCTCATTTCATAGAGTTATATCCCTTTTCTGGCGCTGTCCCACTTTTGTCCTTGGTCCTTTTTATCCGACTGACTTATGCCCTTCGTGGCTTATTGGCCAGCCTATCTGCATGTAATTTCCAGAGCTTGTTTTTTAGTAGCTGTGTTCTTAGGTATTTTCAAAATAGAAAAAAAAATTGTCGACACTATACAGTAATGTGTGACTCATCACCTCTAGTGCTAGTCTTTCTCTGGCTTCACATTATTTACAATTCTTTTTCCCCGATATCCGTGAGTAGGACAGTGAACCCCTTTTTACATGTTGTCCCTTGCCGTTTGTTATCGAGGAAATCGATGCACGAGAAATAAGTATACTCTCGAGCGTTGACGGTGGCGTTTGAAGGCTTGACCTTCAGCTAACGCTTTATGTGGATTAGAATTATATGTAGTCCCATTATTTTGTTAGGATCGAATGGAAAAATTAGCGAAAAAAATTAAAATACCGCGTTTTATTTAATGATACATTTTTATAGAACTCTATTTTTGCAGCATGAAAAAATCCTGATTTTTAGATATTTTAATTCTAAATGTCATCACTCCTTATAAAATACTAAAGTACGACGCTTATTGTTGGCACTAAAAAATGAGCCATTTTTCGGAATATTTCCTGAAAAATGTAGATTTTTGGAGCCTATGAATTGATTGTCCATCCTCAAAAATATAAATGCCTTCTCTAGTTTTAAAACCCGCACCGCAGGCAAATTTATTCACTCATCCGATTAACTCATCTTTAGCAATGGTAACTACCACTTGCAATTCGAATACAATAGTTTATATTAATATAACATACTCCTGCATCTACATAACTATAGAGAACAGTATTACCGACATATATGAGCAATTTGGGAAAATATACTCATCCCATCTTTTTTCACATTTGTTGCAATTCAGATGCGCGTGAAAGTTTAGGTTGGATAAAAAAAGGTTTCATGCATTTCTTTCTTTAATGCGGTGATAAATATCCATACGTATACCTTAAAAGAGCATCCTTTATAAATATTATTAAAATCCAAAAGTAACATCAGTTTTAAGCATAAATGATTTGATCGTTACAGTCGCATACTGTACTTAAGCGAAAAATGTTGATTTCATTCATCGATACCTTTACTATTTTCACCCCGGCGTTTTTTCCAGTGTTGATTATATTTCACCATACTCATCTCCGTCATGTTTTTGTAATTTCTGATTGAATTCACTCCATTGCAGTTTTAGACCTCTCCCACTTTATCAGATAATCCCCATCTGATTTGTCAACTTATTTTGAATCGAATGTTTGATTCACTCAACGACGGATGTCAATTTGTAAAGTACGATAAAATAGTTGTCGCCCTCTCTTTAACTATCTCGGATAACTTTCTAAATATCTTTTAACTACCCATCTTGACACATATCAAATCCTCGAAAAGCTACTAAATTTTAACCATGAATTTTACTAATGACACAAAATTACTAGCTTTGACCTGTTAACAACACTTAAAATTCAGGCAATCGGCGTCAAACATAACCGTAGCATCACAAAGTTATTTGAGAGCCATAAATATGAAATCATTCCAATGTCTCCTGCCTACAGATCAGCTGTACAGTACACCTTTTGTTATAGCTTTGCTGCGATTGAAAAAAACGGATAGACTTACAACGCAGCAGCTAAACTTTTCAAGATGGACCCAGAGCGCACAATAATATTCTTTTCCCCAGCCGAGAAAATGCATTGAAAAATTATATTTAGTTGTGAACTGTTGCAGGAATGTCATCATTTAATTCAGCTCTATGTTGTCATTTGCCAAACTCACAGCATCATAATTACCGTGAAAATACTAGTGCATAACACTGGCGTTTATAGCAGCAGCAAGGGCATGAGACAGGGGGTGTCAGGGTGTGAATATACAGTGACTCGTTGCAGACAAAATTATTATTATGCTTTAATTTAGGCTGTGGCTAGAGACGATAAAGTAAAGAAGTATGGCACATATTTTTTTATCGATAATACCCCGATTACACCTGTTGAGGACCCTCGGCACTGTGGAACTTGAGTCCCTTAGTGCTCTAGAGTTGAGCATATCTTAATAGCGTATGAATGATCATGACAACTTTCACTCATTAAGGCTGAACATAACTATTCTATAAATATAACCATTGACATACTTTATCAGGCTCGAGTAAGTAATACAATAAGAAAAACTTACGACCTTTTAGGTGTCGAAAAATCCCGACACTGCATGAACGCCCCACTTACTGTCGCGATCTCTATTTGAGATCCAAAACTCAAATTCTAGCCATTTACTGCCAATTCCTCTTATTCATCTAATGACGAAATTCCATAGTTACCTAAATTTGTTTTTGGGCTAATAGGAAATCTCCACGAGTTTTGGGAAACCAACGTTCCTACTAACGGTAAATTATAATGAATAGCGCGCAGCAATCGATAACGCGCATATTTTCAATGTTTCATTAACCTTCCCTCATGACGTGTCGGATGACATGGTTTTGGAAACAGAATAACATTTTTTTTATAGAAATTATGACAAAAGGGGTTATTTGATTGTACTCAAGGCAGAATAGATACTCGTTGGGTTACTAGGCTGACTTTATCGGGCACTTTTGAATTTCTCACCGAGTCAGCCCTAAATTAACATGTGCTTGTAGTATGAAAGAAAATTGAAAAGCACGCCTTCCAAAAGTTAATTTTTAGCCTTCGTTTCGGAATTTTCATCTAAGGGATTGTGATATTGCATTTTTAGCTCACATTCTTGAAGCATTGTAATAGGACATCAATTAATCAATGACTGCAATCAACGTAGGGAATAAAACCAACGAATGAAAAATTCCTTTGTCAAAAATATTAATAAAAGTTGAATCCTTATGCTTTGGGGACTGGAAAAATATACAACTGGTGCGCATAGTATAAGTAAAAATCTATTATTCACCTCTTTCCAACACCTTACCTGTTTTTTCTTCACTCAGAGCTGTCATAATCGTATTTCACTCGCTGCACTCATCCGTAAATGGCACTGGAGTTATTGCCGATCCTCTCTGAAACTTAAAGAAATACTTTTATTGTTTGTCATATTGAAACATCTATTTGGTCAGAAGTTCAAAATGATCACGTATCGTGTAAAGTTACATTTTGGGGTATTATCCACGTTTAATTGCAAATAAAGCCTCATGGAATCCTGTTTTATATTAAAAAACCTCCAACTTCTCAATTCTGGAGAAATTATGAGACTTAAAAATTGAAAACGCTTGAAGTTTTTAACCATGTCAATTGGATAGCGTATGCCTCAACAAAGACGTCAGAAATGTAGTCAATTTCATTAAAAATCTATGATGATTGATGCACATGGAACGTTTGGGAATAACACGTTGGAGAACAAATTAAGGCATTGTTTTGATTCATTTTCGGTCTCTTTTGACTTCCATTTCATTTCCTGTTCTTCAAATGAAATCCATTCTGCCCATCGCTCGCCGTTATTCTGCCCATCGCTCTCTAATTTTCCTCATTGGCTATTATGTGATTCCTCTAACTTTATATTTGTATGTTATTGCTGGAAGAATTTAAAAAATGAGTTAGCCAAAGTCATGCAATATCATTGAACTCATAGACAATATTCAAATCACAGTAAAACAGTGATTTTAAGGAATTTTAAATTTTTGCTTTACCATAAATCCATACCTGTGAAAGAGTACTTGAATTTCAAAATATAAATAGCAAAGATGGACAAGCAAATTATTTTAAAGGAGGTTAACTAGTCAGGAATTGTGCCTATCCGTCTATAAATTAATAGAACGATAACATTTTCGACCATCAATCTTTATATTTACTTTATTTTTAGATCTTATATAGCTAGGAATCAGTATTTTGTCCATTGACCACTTCCAATATCTTGTCCATAAATTGCGCAATGGGCAGGCATTAGGCAGTCACTGATGTGAAATAATTTTATTATTAAAATATTATCGTCAAAACTATTTAATATTCACGTTAAATCCACTTTGCTTTTCCGCGTTTCAATACTTAGTCAAAGAAGTCAGGAATTGTTTTAACTGCAAGAGAAGCAAATTTAATATAAACGACGTATTAGGCATTGCAGGAAGCGCATTTAAGGTCACTTAAGTTAGCACCAATAAGCTTTTTCGATTTTGTGCCACTCTACATTCAAACAAGCGTAAACTAACATTAACTAATCAAGCGTGCACTGAAAAGTTCTCCATGGTTACAAAATACTGTGTGTGTCGTCTATTGAATTGACTTCTTTCACAACGTCAGGTATTCTGATTACAAGATTGGGATTCATTAATAATTCAGCGCATAACGAGTTTTATTTCGGGGAATTAAAACTACCTCAGGGATGTACTTAAAATTCTTGGAATACGACTTTTAAGGAAATTGACCACGGAATTTTCCTTGCCTCCTGGGTTCTGTGTTTATTCTGCTAAATTAATAATGCTTCATGGCTTTCGTGCCGCCTCTTTTAAGAGGAACGGCTGAAGGGAATCTGCTGATAAGACTTCTCATGAAATGCGATTTTCAATTCTCGTTTTCTGTCCGTTAATAAGGGCTCTTCCATAACCATTGAGTTAGGTAGTTATATGGAATCCTGGCGGGCTTCACTTATTCGATTAATATTTTAGTACCTAGGACCTCATCATGTCATTCTCAATCTCTAATAAGCAGAAACGGGCACCAAATACCGATCAGTCAATATCGAGTATCGGATTAATCTTATTTCTATGAACAACAGAAACAATAAATATATTTTCGGAGTTTCGGCTATTCGGTTGGATGTGTATATGCAACATATGCAATGGTCTGACAAATTATGTTATTCCACTACAATAATATTTAAATATTCAAAAGAAATTTTTGACATCGATGTAACTAAAATTGCGTAGTTATTACGTGCCAACAGTAAGAATTATCGCTGCTCTTTTACCATCTATCAAACTGATGACTGGTATAAGGTTTAAACATAAATTTACTACATATATACAATCCTTTGATAACCTACAATTCTGGTTATCAAAACACCATAAACGAGAACCTGCATTTCTCGCTGCACTTAATTTTTCTTGCAAGCCAAAGCCGGCATAATTTATAGGACCAGCCCTTACTGCCCTGAATCTGTGGCTCTATAAGTTTTAGAGCTTACGAGGTAAACTTCAGCCTCATTTTACGAAACTCGCTGGCTTAGGACGTGCTAATTCTGATAATAATCAACAAAAAATCGACAATTCTCTATTAAATCTATTCATAAATATTGTACAAATTTAAATAGGAACTCGAATGACATCATTTAGCGCTGACAATTATATCCGGTTACTCCTTCCCCTTAACTGAACTTTTGGTAGTTATTTCATATAATTTCCGATACTAATATGTGTGATAATGTGCATATTTTATCTATATGGATAGCTGATTTCCATGAAAAAAATTCTAATTTCCTTTCTTGGCATTATTTCAGGTTATTCGACTCACTGACCAAAATACACGCGGAATATATCTGCATGAAGACCAACTCAGAGAAATCTAATAAATCACACTTCGAGGGGAGACGGTAAGACCCAATACTCGGTTCCCCAGCGCCCAAGATGGCCTCCACCACGGTATCTGGTGGAGCGGTGAGCGTGCCCGCTCCATCAGTTCCAAATACGGCCACTGGAAACTCTCCCGGACCATTCGTGGACGTCATGGCAATGGGCAGTTCCTCAGACCCTCAATCTGAAGACGGAGAAGACCAATCGAGGAGGGAACAACAAAGCGCCCTAGATGACGACGAAATGGATGACCAGAGACCTCGAATGTCACCTACCAAGAGGCGTCTGGACGATACAGAGATGGATTTTGGCCAAACTGCCAAGAAACGCCGGAAACAATACAAACCGGTTAGAATCGCTCTCCCCGTATCTTCTAATATTGGTGAAGAACCAAACACCTTGTCAACGGTTTATATCGCATCAGGTCCCGGAATAATCGGTCCCGAAGATGAAGGATACGAAGGGGAAGAAGATGGAGAGTTTGCGATGAAGTATGACGAAGTGCGGGAGGGCTTACAGGCCCGTCTCAGTGGTGGAACGAAACCCTTATCTTCAGGAAGTATTCAGCAAGGGTTTGAAAAATCTGAAAGCTCCTTTGAGTACAAGTGCTTTGACTGCTCGGAAACGTTTTCCTCGTCCGAAGCCCTCGCCGAACATGACGAGCTGGCTCATCGGCAGAAAACACAACTGAACATCCCCGTCCAATTGGCACCATCCACCGAGGCCGTCAATCCACCCAAGCGAGATGCGCCACTCGACCTCGCTCCAAGCCAAACCCCAAATCCTGCTCCACAACCTGACTTCCCTGGAAGTTCTTGGTCATCAGGAAATCCCGGAGTGACTTCCATTAATTCATCCTCCGATAACCTTCCTGTTTCCATAGCTTCCCCATCTCAATTAGCCCCTATTCCTTTTCCAATAAATCCTTTCAGTGATGGGAAAATCCTCATCCCCAACCTTCTTGGCCTGGCACCTCCCTTTCTTTTACCGCACATACCTGAAAAATCCCCTACTGCCTTGGCATCCCAAACACAGTCTTCAGGCGCGACAGGGAATGTTGAAAATAGCTCTTCCACTATAAGAATATTTAATCCAGAGGCTTACTGCGAGCTGTGCAACAAGGAGTTTTGCAACAAGTATTTCCTGAAAACGCATAAGGCAAATAAGCATGGAATTTATTCTGATACTCATACCATAACTTCGGGTAGTAGTTTACCTGGCGTCACATTCAGCAACTCCTTCCCTCCGCCAATGCCTAGCATAATCCCATCGAGAACGGCAGTATCTAACACATCCTTTAACACCCAAAAAACTCAGACTGAATTAAACAATCTTCCTAAATCAAGCAGTACTGGGCCAATGAAAATTAACTGTGAAGTGTGCCACAAGAAATTTAGTAACCGTTACGTTGTTTTAAGACATAAAGCTAAAGTTCACGGCTTGGTGGAAGATAATTTAATTGGAGTGGACATGGTTGGGAAAATTGGAGTAGATTACTGGCCGAGATTTGAAAGAGACGAGCATGGTAACACATCAACCAGCTCAGAAACTGGATCTATTCCATTAGACAATTCAGCAAACGAAGCAACTGCGCTTGGGCAGTTGGATATAATGGGAGACTCACGTCCATTTTCAAGAGAGAAATCAAATGTTAGCCCTCAAGTGTCCATGAATAAATCCAGCCCTTCCATGACTTTTAAGCTTAGTCCTTCAAATTCCTTCTCGGAGTTTAATATGGACCAAGAGGAAACAAAACAACAGTTTCAGCAAGATTTCCCCTCCAACCAAAGCGTTTCAGAGACCACTAGCTCCACGGCTCAGACTTCCAATCCACCCAACACTTGGGCTCCCTATCAAGTGTCGCCGTCCACATCTACAGCTAAAATACCCCATTTGTCACAGAATCATCTTCGAAAAATGGGGGTCGTTAATGCTGATGCCTTCTGTGAGATTTGCTGCAAAGAATATTGTAACAAATATTTCCTTAGGACTCACAAGTTAAAACGTCATGGCATATCCACGCCAGAATTTGAAACAAAGGGAGGACCTAATACACCAGGTAGAGGGGCATGGAATCAAGTTCAAACTAGTCCTCTAAATTTGATAGTCGGTGAACAGAGCGGAAGTAACTGGAATTCAGGGGAGAGAAATGCTGTTGCGGAGAGACAAAGCATTGAAGACATGAAAAAAGAAGGATATGTAACCAACGGGACTAGTAGCACACAAACAGATCTTCCAGAGAGTGACAAGCTAGAGTGTAATGTATGTGGTCGTCATTTTCAAACCAACTACCTCATGCAGATGCATAAGGGCTATATGCATCCACAACCGTCATCAGAAGCCAACAACGAAGAGATGAATTTTTCTGAATCTGTCTCTACAAAAGCGCATACTTCGAGTTGTAATAGTAACGGGAGCACAACAAGGGAAGACCAATCTCCTAATAATAACCAAGGGCCTTCAGTTCCACCAGAAAACAGTCCACGATCTGAATCAAACACCATTAACCAAAATGACTATGCAAGTGGGAATTTACAGAAGATGCAAACTATGGTAATGCAACTAAATAAGCTTAACGAAGATAAGATTAACTACTGCACAATCTGTAACAAGGAGGTGGAAGATAAAAATATGTTGCGCTCGCACATGCTAACAGAGCATGGGGTAGTTATAGAAGATGACAAGGACTTACGAGACGATAATTCTTCCGAAAGTTCTGGCCAGCAAAGCTTCCCGTCTGCTTACTGCTCGATATGCAAAAAAGACTTTTTCGCCAAGTGTTTCTTGAAAAAGCACATCACTGAGTTTCATGGAAATATGTTGCCCAAAATAATGAAAGAGGAGCTAAAAGATATTCCTGAAAGAGGATCAAATTCCTCGGTAGAGAAAAGAGTGTCTGTTACACCTACTAGCAGCTACTGTGAGATTTGTAACAAGGAGTTATGCAATAAATACTTCATGAAAACTCACATGCAGAGAATGCACGGAATAGAAATTGAAAATGGGTCACAAATAGGTGGAGTTATTTGTGACATATGCAACAAGGAATTATGTAGCAAATATTTTTTAAGAGTTCATAAGCAAAACACGCACGGCATTGTTGAAGATACTGGAATACTTCAGCAGGGAAAGGAAAACAGTAGTTCCTCACAAGGTACGCCTCCAGGGTCTGGAATGTCTTCTGTTCTCCCAGATTCCAATGACCAATCCCTAAAGCCAGCTGACGCAGGAGATCTTGCTCACCGCTACTTCACTCATTTCACTGAGGTTTGTCCGATCTGCAACAGACGTTTTCGGAGTACCAAATGGCTAAAAGCCCACCTTATGAACGATCACAGTGAAATGGGAATTGAGAAATGGAAGGAAATAGAAATGCAATATCAGCTACAGCTACAGCAAACCCGGCAGGCAATGGCTAAAACGCAAACATCTTTGAATTTTATCGGGAAGCCCAACCAAGCTCTTGAAAATGGCGGAGCTAATACACCAATACAAACGTGGAAAGCAAATATTGGCACTCAATCTGAACTCTCGATGAGCTATTCCGAAGCAGGCGGGTCAAGTGGAATGAGAAGGTATTCCAATGAAATAGATGTCTCTTGCCAAGAGTCCTTATTACAAATTCCCGGAAATTACGGATGTGATCAAAGCAAAACGCTGCAAAGATCTGAGTCAAATTCTGGCGACGGCGGAAACGAGGGAGAGAAACCGAAGTCTTCTCATTCAAACATTTTTAATTCCGTCGAGTCTAAAACAGCAAAGAACTACCACTGCTCCTTCTGCCCATTCAGGACATCGGTTCTGGCGTATCTTTTTGTCCACGAGAAGACACATGCCGGAATTTCACCACCTCCACTACAAGGTACAAAAAAGCAGATGGAATGTCCTATCTGTCATATGACTTTCGTCCACTCAGATATGTTCCATCATCACCTAGTTAGCCATCAGTATTCAGGGATTATCGGTTCAATCACTACAGGGGTCCCAATGAAGCATAGCTTCAATCAGTCATCTGAAGGCTATCATGACACAACCGATGCCCAACTAAAGCAAAATGACAACAATCAAGATGATGACTTTCAAAACTTAAGGGAGCCCATTGTTGAAGTAGTTATCGACGAAACAGGAGACATACTTGGCGTTGAGGATTGCGGCACTTACAAGTTCAAGTGCCCAAAATGTACAAAGAGCTTTAAATCTCAAGAACTTCTATTGATACACGCACAGAATAAGGACAACTGCTTACGCAAAGAGGTAGGAACATCACCTCCTAACCGAGAGGCAACGCCCTCACCTTACTCCCCCAACAACAACGAACTCAACAATGCCTGCCCCATTTTCACTACTCCGCCAACAAAGTCATTACCGACTGAACCGGAGAAGTTCAAGTGCATGCAGTGCCCCTTTGCCACGGAACAAATCGCGATCCTAAAGAAGCATATCATGAAGGAGCATCCCGAAGAATTGGCGGAGGCTGATCCCACTTGTCCTGCTAAGGGATCCGAAGTGCCCAAGGAGGTGAGATGCAGTGATAATAGGGAGTCTGACAGGGTGGCAAAGGATTGGGTGACCGAGGGGGAGATGCGAGCGTCGCCGATTGATCCTGCTGGCTTCGACAGTGGTGAGCTGGAGGCAGCAATGGAGCTGAGGGGTCGCCTCGAGGAGGCAGCCAGGCAGTCTCAAGTCCCAGCTTCTTACGCGGTGCCTCAACGGGTGCGCCTGAGGGAGGAAGGGCTGGGAAGATCTTCCTTCATCATGCAGCCATTCCTCTTAGAAGAACCGGAAGAAGCAAGGCGCTCTCCAGGGGGTGGAACTCGCTTCCAGTCCCACTCTATTAACGGTAAATTTGTTCCTTCATTAGTGTTCCTGCCAGTGAGAGAGAAACTATCAAAACCCCTCACTGTTTCTTTCTCCCTGACCCCAGCCTGAGGAAAAATACGCACTTGGAGATGTGGAGTCCTTTATAATCGGGTACTGTCGGGAACGGATTTTTGAACTGTTGATACAGGTTTTGATGAGAGAAAAACTCATGTCTTAAACGTTGAGTCCCTTGAATTATGGCGATGCCTGTGATTTTTAACCGTGTGTTATCATTGAACAGATCAGTTATAATTTTTTTTATTTTCCGCATCAGCACGAGATGTTGAGAAAAGACTGAAAACACTTCGCTTGTGTTTCCTATTGCATTGTTGGCAGAATGTTGTTACAACGTAAATTTTAAAAATTGGTGATGTGTATTCAAGTTCCTACTGCCTCATTGCTCTAGGATCCGAGCCGTAGTGATAAGTATCTTCACCTCGCTTGCTCAAGACTAAAAAGAACATTTATCCTGAATGTAGCTAAAAAAAAGAAACAGCTGTGTTTGTGAATTCATATTCTTCTATATTATCCTACTTATATATTGACTTCCAAATTGTCCTTATCCAACTCAGGGTCACACAAAATTTCAAGTACAATCAAACAATGCTGGGTATCATCGCTGGCGGTGGGCATTGTTTTGATGGTTAAAAAAGCAAATATGATTTTTTTTAACCTTCGCTCCAGAGTGCGATGGGAGGGCAATCTAATTGAAGGAGTAGTTGGTGCTAGAATTTGGCTCGCGGACGGTTGTAAGTTTGCGTTAGAGGGAAAGAGAGGAAAGCGGAAAAAAATACCATTTCGGAGATGAAGAAAAAATGGAACTCTTCTGAACTCAAAAGCTGAAATCCTAACTCGTTTAAATGTCGCTCTTTTACGTATAAGTTAAAAAAAACATAATATGGCATTGATTCTTTCACTAGGCGGATACAAAAAGGATGAGTTTGGGTGATGGAATTTTTCATTAAAAATTAAATGATTATCCTTTACTCGTTTATGATGTTAACTATTCTAATATCATAACACTAATGTCAATCAAAAAAATGAGCTGGGGAGGGCAGGGGGTACTGGTTGTTATGGCCAATGTTGTTCCCGGGGCCTTCCCCTGATCTCAACCCCCAGCTCATATTACATTCAGGGATGATTAATTATTAGGCACGTGTAAACGGGAGCTAGTTGTATAGTTAGATAACTTAATTACTTCTTATATCACTGGAACTATATAAATATATATATACATATATAAATATATTTAAGTATAATAATTTCAAAAGAAGATTACCACTGTGTGATGTATATTGTAGAGTAGTAGTTTTCTCTGTCAAAACATTTCGCTCGCGAAACGTAGACCGCACCTTTTCAAGGGAACATGAAGTATGAAATTGGTGCATCGTTACTATTACTCATTATTGCTCCGAGAAAAGAATATAACCTGAAGTTGAAGGTATCGCAGGAAGTTTTAAAAACATCTTTACGAGAGAAGAGTAGAAAATATTATGTTCACACATCAATGCTTGTGACGTGCTATTGTTGTTGTTTCAAAGTCCAATTGCGGAGTGAATGAAGGGAAAGTTGACATAGTTTTCTACACATTATGTGGTCCGAGCCATCTACACTTGAAAATCAAAACATAAACGTTCCTGAAATATAAATAAGTACAAATAGCTATTTTTGTGTTCTTGTGCCTTGGAGGAAAGTTTATTAACTAATCTTTGTTACGACTGTAAAAATTAAACTTCTCGTGGTTCGGATTTCTCCTCCTTAGCTATAATATTACTAAAAACCATTTTAAGGGAAAAAAGAGGCAGAATGGCAGTTATGATAGGGTCGTTCTGCATTTTATATTTTGCTCTGTAACCTAGCTTGTCATGTACGACGATTTGCCCCCAACATCATCGCAGTATCTTAAGACGCAAAAATAATTTGGTCAAAAAATCCTTGGTCCTTTGGTCATTTCATTTCCTTTTTTTCAGTTCACAAGAACTACATTCCCAGTCCAATTGGGCATGGTGGTGGTTATATTTCACTGCAAGAGTGGTTGACCCGTTATTACTGTAATTACTTCGCGACCGAGATGGTCTTCAGAACCGGAAATAACGTGGAACCGGAGTGTACCGAACATTTACGTTGTCACACTCCGCATCATAATGCCTTGGGAGCATACAAACACATTTTGATTCATGGCTCGTGGGTGGGAGCAGGCCACAGCACAGCGGTCGGTGGCACCAGAGCTAGCCTCCTTCCGAGGAGGAGCCGGGGAGTGAGGGGGGGGCGCGAGGGAGGGCTCTGAGTGGGGAGAGGGGGGGAGGTATAGCATACACCCTCCCCGCCGCCGCCGGGCCCTCGAAAACCCTTTGCAGTCACCCGCCCGTTTCCCTTGTTTTGAGCCACCTTCTTC
>LYUA01001630.1:142883-158161 GCA_002093875.1 Calopteryx splendens
CTAAGATTGGTTTACTGCAGCCCTCCATTCTTCTCTATTCAGTGTCAATTAGGCAATAACAAAGGTGAAAAACTTTTTCAATAGTGATTTATGAAATAAGCAGTATGGGATGCCTCATTTTAATTACTGCCACAGATGAGGAAATTTTGTTTCATAAAACAAAATAGCATCATAATCTGAGCACGTGGAAGAGCAAGAGATGGGCTTTACATCGTCATAATTTGAATCATTGATGATTAAGGAAGTGGGGTGGGGTTGAGGTGGTGTGGGACGAACAGGCCTTTCCATCTTACCTACAATGGTATCTAGAGATAACTGTACACTGGCTTTTTTCTTTTCCTCCTAAATCTCCTTTTAACATGCCAGTTTCTCATAAATCTCTTTCTGCAAGTTCAAACATAATGAATTTGTATCTATCTTCTCCAATATTTCCATTGCTGAGGATATCTCACAGAATACAGTTACCATCTCTTTGGTTATTAAACTTAATGGCTCTTCAGCGATCTTCTGGTTGTTCCTATTCTAAAGTTTTTGTTGCCTCGGATTTGATCCTCGGATTGATTCATGTTATATGATTTCCAAGCCTCCTGCAAGGTTAGATTTTTGTCAGTTTCTTCAACTGCTGGTGCAAATGTTTGTCGGAGGCAATGAGCTTTAAAGTTTGCATGGCCCTTCTGATTCATGGCCTGGAGTATTGATGCGGTGTTTGGGGGAAGAAACAAGATTTTCTCATTATGATGAAAGTTGTCTTTATCAGTGTCTGTAGAAATCATGAAAAGGTTATTCTTTTCTTGGCAATTTTTTTTATTTTACTCGAGGACTGAAGCAATAAATGAACCAGTATTCAAACATTACCTCCGCCATCCAACCCTTTGGATTGACCAATGATGAACTGGAAGTGTAGACTTGCTCAAATGATTTTAGTCCATGGGACTTTGCTTGGTGATGAATAAGCCAAGGCTTCAATTTATGGTTTCCATATACAATACCCTCAAGCATGAGTGTCTAACAATCTTTCCGTACTTTAAATCTTAGCATCTTTTGTTTTTTTTTTGTTTCATATAACCAGAATTTTATGTAAATCTTGGGATAGTTTTAGGGAGTGGTTATTCTGCTTTTTACAAAGCACTAGTCAAAATTCCTGAGAGTTAGAATATTCCACCCAAGCCAGTAGCAGTATGAACTTCCGCTGCTAGATGCCCTTTGTGTATTTCAGCTGCCAGTCTGCCATCTTTGTTGTTGTCCGTGTTCCTTAGTTTTTGTTCTTTCTCTTACACCATGTTCTTCTCTGTCTGACAATTCTGAAATGGGTGATGTGAAGAAGTCAAGTGAAACCCACCGAATTCTAAAGGAAGCTTTTGGTGAGCAAGGACATTTGAGTGGTTTAGGCATTTCAAAGATGGCCGGGGGTGTATGGAGGATGACAAATATTCGGGTTGACCGCCATCATTTAGAACTCCAAAAACTATCACGAAAGTGTATAAAGTGATCTTTTGAGGACTGAAGGCAGAAAATCCATGATGTTTGTAATAGGATTGGACTGTCATATGGGATATGTCAATGTAGAATTGCAACAACTTTTTTCTTGAGACGATTGGGTTGAGGTGTGCACTGAGCCGCAAGGAACAGTTGTAGATGAACCTAATTCCCTTTCCAGAGTCATAAATGCTGATGAATCATGGGTGTACTGTTGTGACCCTGAAAAAAAGCAGCAATCTTCGCAGTGGAATACTTATCGGAATTCGCAGGCAGAGAAGAACATTGTGTGAAGTAAACAACAAAAACTAAGAAACACATGCACTCACGAATATGCTGTATGGCAGACTGGCGGCTGAAATACACACTAATTGGTATCTAGATTCAGAAGTCTGTAATGCTGCTGGTGTTTGGGTGGAGGATTCAAATTGTCAGAAATGTTGGTTATCACTGAACTAAATGTACATCTACACTTTCAGCTTCACCACTCACGTTACATTTTCTAAGTGACTTCTAGCCTTTGTTTGGATTGCCATTTAACTAAGTGGAACATCTTTATTATATTCTATTTACCAATAGCCTTTTTATTTCAAATAGAGAACCTGAGTGCTTTTTCATAGTTATTGTAGATTTTAAAGGTGCTGAACCTCTTGCATGAAATTTTATACTTTCATGATCATTCAAGGCTATATTCACCGTTGAATTTGCAAAATTGAATTGCTGCAAGATTGAGTATGGGGTCTAGTCTTTTCAAAACTTCTTTGTAATTTTTACTTTGAGTTATGAACTCTACTGTATTTCTCTGACGAGTTAAACCTGTTTATTTTATCTATCACTACTATGCTTTCCTCTTATTTGTATGGGCTAATTATGGGAACAGTAGGATAATGCAAATTGACAAATGTTATCTCAGTTATACATTGACACTGTGATAGAAATAAACAAACTTTGCTCAGTGTGACTCATCCAAGGATATCAACCTGTAAAAGTAATGTTATGATGGCAACTTCGGGCGATGGTTGATGGTGCTTAATTGAGATATTGTGCCACTTTAACATTATTTTTAAGAACAAAAATTGCATAAGTCTGGGACCATAAGTAAAATACATTGTTAACAGATCCATAATATGCATCAACTCACTACGGGTTGATTTGTCAATCACATGTCCTACATTTTTAAATGAATGATTATGATAGACTTTCAGATTAAACTAGTGACCATGAATATGATTTTGGAGTTGGATGGGATTTTGAAGCTTGTGTTCAGTTCAAGTGGACATAATAAAACCAGGATTTAAGAAAGTGTCCACTATTGAGGTGAACCATCGCCAAGAAGATTTCCCATTTGGTTGTTTTGTCATAGCAAGTTTCTTTATTTGAGAGCTATAAGAATGGTTTTTTCTGCAAAAGTCTTGAAATGGGTTTTGTATACAAGATCAAAAATAAAATAAAATTGTGGAAACTATTGTGTGGGCTTAAATTATTTTGAGTATAATTATCTGGAAATATATGAAAATATTGGCCAAATGAATCGTCAATGAAAGGAAGTCTTCCGTTAGGAAAAAGGAGACTCCACCAAATGCAGAGACTCTCCCACGAATTTTGAGCTCTGAGTCCCTCGCTCATAGATATGGGCGAATGTGGGATAGTGCAATCAATGTTTTCAAGGTGCGATTGGTCCCTTCACAGGAATTGGCAGGTGGTAAACATGGAGCTGCATGGCTAAGGCGTACATTAAACAACCGGCATTCCCTCCCCAATCAAATCACAGTAATCAACCCAAAGGTCGGTTTGGTAGGTGAGGGTCGAGCTCACCCAGTACTAAGCCCATCGGCGTGTGAAAAGCACACATATAGGTAAGGTGGCCAGTTCCTTTCCCTGTACCGCCTGTAATTTTCCAGGATGATCTTGCACCCGAAAAGTGGTAAACACCTTGGGTGAAGCTGAGGGTGCCCAGAGGCATCACCCGGGCCCTACGGTCAGTAGCCCAGCCCTCTAACCACTGGACTACCACACCTCTAACCTCCCCCATATCCTACTGATATACTGCGGCTATTGCCACATACTAACACATTGTTTGACCTGAGTAATAAAGTGCTTTCTACGTCTGCCGCTTTGAAATAGCGTAAAGGGATGGCAATAAGCCATCGTGTACTCGTGTTCTTGAACATTAGCACGTATCGATGGCCTCGACGTGAACGCGGAAGGTGGCCAATTATGTCGGTGGCTGAGGTAGTCCAGGGTAATTCCATCTCACGGGGCTTCATCAAACCCATCTACTTGACTTGCTCAGTCTCATACCATTGAAAAATTTGGCATCGCCGAACAAAATCCCCAACATTTTTCGGATGCCAGGCCACACGTAAAAACTCCACATTTTTGAGCTTCTTGAAAAACACGAGTGGCTTCAAGTGGCTACCCCAAGGAAAAGTATGATTGGATTCCAACAGACCTAACCTCTCCCTTGCAGGCATTCCTTCCTTCTCCAACTTCCATTGGTACACCTCCACATGACCTGCACCTGTCAATTCATATCCCAGTCAATATCCACCTGTTACTCTAGTTGGGCCAACAGGTTGGAATTGACTGGCCTTCGGACCCAAGTCCCCCTGTCATGGTGCAATAGCTAGAGAGTTAAAGCGTAACGATTAGCTGCTAGGGCGGAACCCAGCGAAATACTAGCAACTTGAGCGTAATCCAAAAATGACCTCCTAGAGTTATAACGTCTATCATGGAGTCAACTCATTGAGAAGTAGGAACATCCTAAATTAAGGAATCAATTGAGACAGTGAAAGAGGAAATAAAATGGAAAGTTATTAAGGCTGGAATAAGGAACTTAAAACCCCATAAAAGTATTCCATCGCACAAATAGTTTCCGAGGAGAGAACAGACCCAAAGGAACAATTCCTAGGAAACAAACAAGACAAACGGCAACTCATGGGAAACCACCAGAAGAGCTGCCAGGGTTAATGATCGCCAGATCCACTTGATAATGAACTATATATATGATCATAAAGATTTTGCCAGCGGACGATTTCGCTGTGTCTCCACAGCGATCTTCTTCACTTGGGTTACAAGTTCATCATCGCATACATATTCAGCTATGCCTGATATTGAATTGGAAAAAATGTCGTTATATCACATTTTGTGACTATAGTAATCCTATTTATTTTATGGTGCGTCCTATCATTCAGTTGCTCTATATTTACTACTCTTCTTCCTCCTTTAGATGTAGGGGTAGAATTTACTGCCTTCTAGTCCTGGGGTATTAATGCTTTCATGCGATGCTGCTCGTAAGCGGACGTGTTAAGTATATTTTCAAGAAAATGTGCTACGTCGTGGGCGAGAGCTTTATGAAAACTCTTACTGGTGTCTCCTCAGGAATTGATGATCTGTGTGCTTTGATTCAATAGAGTTGTTTAGTTTTCTTTGCGTTTCAGGGACGATGGTTTAACTTTTGGTTCGTTCACGAATGCAGTTTAGACAATGGAAGAAGTTGTTTAAAAGATTCACTTTTTGTATGCTATCTGAGACAATATCACCATTTGAGTCTTTTTAATATTCAGCAATTATAGATTACCCCTGTTAGTTCCCTAACGTAGAACCAAAGCTCTTTGGATCGTCATGAAAGTATGTTATACTGCAGCCAAAATACTCATTTCATCTAATTGACACGAAGGAAATGGGTAATGGGCGGTGGTAAAGGTGGTTAACGAGTGATAACAGGTTGTTACAGGGAGCATGAATTGAGTTATAAAGTTAAATGACGCTGATAATGATTTAGTTTCTAATTTTTATCCGCGATGCCGCATTCTGTCCTACAAATGCTTTGAGATTAGCATTTGATGCATTTGGACGTCCTTGTTCAAGTGGCCCATAGAACCTTCATTCCAAATCTAAGTACTGAGGACTTTTTTATTATATATATATATATATATATACTCGCACACACCTAGCTGCATAGAGCCTTTCATTGGAGTTTTTCATTATGCGGGGAGGAATTTTCGTCGGCAGAGGAGATCGCACCTTGGATGCGGTTTTTAGATGCAGGATTGCAATTTTTGGCACTAGTCCCAGGGAAGACAAGTATTTACATTGAACCAGCCCATCCAGCTAGGAAAACAAACGTGAGTATAACCCCACATTTCCCTCTGTACAAAGATTCATTATTTATTACAAGCGTTTCACTTATTCTGTCAATGGCTTCCTTAAACGGGAAATGTATAACCCTCCTTAGAGATCGGGCACAACAAGAACCAACAGCCACTTGATCACAACCGAAATAAAAATTTTGAGACGAATAGTGACAACAACATTGAGAAAGGTACATACGTAAAGTAGATAATATCAATAGATGGGTAAAAAAAGAGAATTGAACAATCATATTAACTGTATGAATGACAAAGAATCGTAAAAATACCAAAAGACCACCTCCCAGCCAGACAACGATTCCCAGGAAGACAAAAGAAAAGCTGGAGTGAAATGTTGACTTAGCATCGAAAAAGTAAGAGACAATTTGCCATTAAAGACGAAGAAGAAGAAAATAATCGTTTCGCTATTAGTCACAAAGTCGTATTCGAAGGTAATCTATCTAATAAAGATAGGTTTTAGACGGTCCCTAAAAAAATATGGTGTACCTGCATGCGTCTAGCGTGAACCTCTTCTTGCTTGCTTTACATCATTCGCTCTTCCGTTCTTCGTACTTTCTACCCTCCTTCATTTAGTCTAAAGAGCATTTTCCCTTCCTCGCTCATCCAGCATTCTTCCTTCTATCACGATCTTTAACACCCAGTACTCTCTCAATATTTTCTCCGCTCACTTTTTCTCCCATCTTCGGATTTCTCTCAGTAACTATGTCTTTTCTCTCAACAAACGCAATATTCTTTTCTTTATATCTCTACTGAGTGTACCTGTCATCAATACCCTACTTATTGCAAATGCTTGCTGAATGAATTAATCACATAGCCTACTTTCATTCCTTTCCCTTAGTTCCGATTCTAGATTTTACCTTAAGTAAATAGCATGATAAATTTAAGTCTTTGATGAACAAATTTCATGATATTATACAGAAAATAAAACTATGCAAGAAAAATAAAATTTAAAGTACTTCCCCTATGGTATTTCTTAAACATAGTTTATGGATAATTACTGAAACATTGCTGTTTAACAATAAATACAGGAAATTTACTACAGGTAAAGTACCGCTGAATGCCTACTATTGCTCAACGCAATTTAAATGAAACAGGAATTATTGTCTTTGTCTCTGGATGCTTTATACTTCTAGGAAAATTAGACTATCATCATCTTTATATCTTGATCATCAATCCTATGTATATTATAGCTTTTCACTTCATTCCTATAGTCTAAGCCTCTTTATTACGCCCCTGCGAGGAACAACCGAAAGGTAGGATGATTGTACCCCGTGGTTGTCACTGGCGTGGAATTAGTTTTTCCATCCGTGAACCACAGGGTTCGTGCAATTTCCAAGTGTGATATTATTTTGTGTGCTTATATCTCACACCCGAGGAGACCCTGTGGGATCCATTTCAAGGGAGTCCCCACGCGGAAATGAGTGAATCATTTGTGTGTCTTTGGGTATGAATGAACTTGAAATGCCGTTTTACTAGAGGTAGCAAACAATTTTACAGCCATTATAGTTTATTGTCCACAACTGGGTTTTTGTACTCGTTGAACCTCCCTCCCCAGATTCACTTGTGCATACTCAACGCTCATGCGCGAATAAGATTTAACAGATTTGCAAATCACTTCTGAGAGTCACGTATTCAATTATGTCAAATATTTTTTAGCTCATTTATTAATGATCAAAATAATATGGCAATACCAATGCATTTATTCATAAGAAAGGACATCCATTTGTCTTATAGTTACATATTTGTTCAAGAATAACAAGGAATAACATCATCATATTCACATTTAGCATACCACCTGTCTCTATAGTTATCTTAACACTTCCTCGCAAGTTTCACCTAAGGAAAGCATAGCCAAATTTATATACACTACCTTATCATTCTGACGGTGTAACCTTCCTGGGCATCTGTCATGGAACTATCATACAATGGGTGTCGGGTAAACGGCGTCGATTTCATCCCATTCGTGCCGTAAGTGCAGATCTGCACCTTGGGCCTACGTCGCGAGTTGATTTCCCTTTCTTACTGTTAATCGCGATGGTTTTTGTAATCTCTGTTGGAGGGAGTGCTAGTTATTTTTTCATTGTAATAGATCAACTATTACCGTGGGGAAAAGCCCATGGGGAGTCCTATTCACTGCGTTCATTCACGCTAAGATAGAAAAAAAACACAGAGTCAAGCTTTACCGCCATAAATTTAAAGAATATCTAAAAATTACTAATTAGATTCACATGGGGAAACATAGGCAACACATCCCTTAGCTCGCAGCCATCTCCGCGCAGGTTTTGATGTGCGGTAAAGCACACCCTTGTAGGCAACGTGATCCTAAGGAAAATTTATATTCATTCCGTGGCTATGGTATTATTGAAAGGGCAACTTACCTAAGTTAAACGAGACTCATGGTGAGGATCAGTATTAGGGAAGATGCTTATTGATCGATGGGGTTACGAAGGACATTCTATCGGTATGGATGGCGGCGTACGTGGAAGTCCGATACGAATGAAAACTTTGAATAAGCGCTCTAAAGGGGTCGGGAACTGGAAAAACTTGGATATTTTTCACACCAGCCGAGATGCTGATTTATACCAAATTTCAAGCCATCCAGACGTCCCAGCAAACACTTCTCCCATGCCGAAAATTTGCCTCCGAATTCCTAGTTAAGACAATTAAACAAGCAATAATTTTATGCGTAGGTCTATGATTAGAGCAAATATCAAGGGTGAGATAACTCAGCATATAATAATGTCCTCAGCAGGTATTAACATCTGAGGTATATCAGGGAAAATATTTTCACTGATAAGGATTCACTAACTGCCCCCACGAACTGGGAACATTCTGATAAATTCTTTTCGCCGAGGATAAATTTTCGAAAGGAAGAAATTCAGAACATCTCAATAGCCTATATATGCCTCTTTAGCCATTGGTCGATCTCAGGGTATTTAGTTCCTATGCAAACTCGACAGACTTGGTATTAATTTGGGCGAAATTATAAATATTAGTTAAAATACACTTTTTATGCATTTCCACTAATAACTTTTCACACAACCCGTTTCAGCGTAACGTTGTCATCGTCAGGTGTTGATTCGGGATTGTGAAATAAAAAGTTATTGGTGGAGATGTATTCCAAGTATACTTTACCCAATATAAATCTGTGACTACCACCGTTGAATATAATCATAGGGTTGTGAGAAATATCACTACACTGTCCTACGAACGCATTGACTGTGGGAGTTACGCCTGAGGGCCGGTAGAAATTTCCCAATTTATAAGAAATCTCCCTCCCCGAGGGAGCAAAGATTGTCCTCCAATTGGAGGAGGGCGGCCATCACCACACGCTCGAGTGCCGTCCCATCCGTCAGAATCTGGGAAAACAGAATCATTTCCACGACGCAAAGCCCAAACACCATCGCTTCCAGTAGCCATCGCCCGTCGCGTGTTCTTCAATGCTCCCGCCGCAAGCCGTTGGAGCGAAGCGTTGAATGGCGCTTCGCCCCCGCTCCTGTTGCCCGTCCATCCAGGTTGCGTGCAACGTGCGAAACCAGGGTCGCATCTCCATCGGTTAGGATCCCTCTCGGGACGCGAGTTCGACCACGCACCACCGCCACACGAGCCGCGGCGTCACCCTCGGTAGCCATGCGGGAGGACCGCAGGGTGTCGGAAGGTCCTCACCACTCGCCGTCCGCGCGCCTTCTTGGCCCCTACCCGTCACAGCGAGCACCAATTCCCACACCAGCGCCGCTGTCTTCGCCATCGCCTTCCGCCTGGCCCAGGTCAGCAACCAGCTCACGGCGGTGGGAAGCCCAGTGGACCCCCAGTGGGGGATGCTGGATACCCCTGGGGATACGGAATTCAGCGACGGGGGTGTCTGGATCACCCATCGGGCTACCGGCCGCCTTCCCATCGGCATCCATCGCGTCCACGAGTCTTGCAAGACACCTCGCGTCACCCCTATGGTTCGAGAATCCGCTGTTCGAATCAGTCACGCGCGGTGGGCTACGGCTCGCGAAATCCGTCTCGCCGACTTTGTACGGACTCTGGATCCTTGGTGGCAAATTATTATAGGGACGTCGTTTATCTTCACGGAACCTTCTGCAGCAGACCCAAACGGTTTCCTGGAAAAATAATAATCGTTAAATTGACGTCTAGCATTAGATTCGCTGATACTTCTGTTCATCAATGACCATGAATATTTGATTTATGAATGAATTTGATTCGGCCAAATACCAGTAAATGAGCTATTAATTGATATTCAATTCTTCTTGATTGCGTCAAAGTATTTGTTTGAGTTTACGGTGAATATTTATGAAATTTAACCAACCATTGATCTTTATTTTATTTATGTTACTTTTTCACGGTAAGACATTTATCTACATGGTCATGTGCTTAAACTTATTTTTAAGAAATATCACTCTTCTTTCGCTGGTAAATCTTGTTCATCTACATTTGCAGATAGACCTTAAATAATAATTTTGGGAAATAAGTTATATTGCTCCAGTGTACCCGAAGCTAGAGCTGGATCTCCTCGCAGGCCTATTGCGTGGGGCCTCGGCCCTCGATAGTGACTATATGCAAGTCCTGCACTACCTGGGTATTTTCCCGCAAATATCTCCAGCCACCTATGTCTCATCGGAGCAACATAAAGGGAGACTGGGTCCTCTTTCGCCGATATCTGGCGTACAGACCAGGCCTCAGATCTCACTGTAGGCCATCAACCAAGCAGCATCGGATGTTTATTCTACCACCCCCGTTGCTGCAAAATGAATTCCTGAGGAGGTTAACTGCGTACTTCTTAGACCTTCCACTTTGGATCCTGCTGCTGATCAAAAAGAAAATCGTGGCAAGAACCAATTCTCCGTGGTCCCCCTATCATTTCTACATCCACCTATTCGAGGTCTTGGTTCGCTAGTTGCCCAAGAGATTAACCGCTATATCCAGACTCGGGGATCAGGAGCTTGCAGTTCGGAGACAAATCCACCAGGCAGATGGTCTGGTCCTTCTAAAAGACCCACGTTCTTCATAAACAGACCTGACTGCCAGTGAATTCGCCTACAGCCCAATTGAGAAGGCTGAGCACATGGTCGATAATTTTTGCAGCGTCTCCCGAGCCGAACTCACCGGGATATGCCTATATTCAGGCACTATGGCGGGATGCCCCAATCCTCCCTCCTACAGAAGAGGATTCATTTTCCATTTCCATGGGCAGTAACAGTAGAAACTTCCGGTAGCTAGCACTCCGGAAGTCTCCGGGATCAGACGGCATCCGAAATGAGGCATTCCGACAACTATCATGGTATCTCCCGGCACACTCGCCATCTTACGACACATCGGAACTACAGGAAGGTTGACTAGGACCTCTTTCGCCATCCCCTGGCAAGGACAATCGTCATCTATCTCCCAAAGAATGGCGTGCGCCTCACCAAAGGGGAGAACTTCTGGCCGATATTCCTACTTGGTGGCCTTGGGAAGCTAATCGAGCGGTTGCTCCTGCAACATATCCAGCAATACGTAGAGTCGGCAGGGAGCATCCTTTGCGTCCCCTACATTGTCAGTGTGGGTTCCGCACTCAGCACTCTACGATCCATGTTCTGCTTCTCATCACCAGGTTCATTTTAAATGCATTCAACTCTAAGGTTATCTGTGCGGTGTCTTTCTTTTCGAAGAACTTTTTCGAAGGCTTTAGATCGGGTCTGACAGGAGGCGCTCATGTACAAGATGGAAACAGCGCTCCCAGGAATGGTTTGTTAACTTCATTTTGAGCTATCTCCAGGACCGAACTATCCGCATTTCCAGGAATGGCGTCCTTTCAAATGTTCGCGCCATTGGAACCGGTATGCCTGAAGGTTCTGTCCTGGGGACCATCCCCTTCAATCTCCTAACAGACTAAGCGTGCATGTTCGAATGGAAAAGCAGTGTGGAACTCTTCGTAGACAATGCAGCCATCATCACTCGTTCTCTCTCTCTCGCCTCAGCGCACATTCAATAACCTAGAATTGGCTCTCACCATCGCCGATGGCTGATTGAAGAGACGGAGAATCGCAGAAAATCCCTCAAAGCCACAATGATGTACCCTCCCCTATCAGCAACAGGTTTCTGCGTGCAGTGATCTAGTACGCCTACTCTGTGCCGCTTCCATCTGTTCGGAACCCACTGAAATTTCCACTGGATACCCCTACAGGGTACTACTACGCCTGATGCATTGTCTCCCGCAGATCCTGCTAACCGAAGAAATTATCTACTTAGCGAAGAATCTACGCTCTGCCAGAATATGACTGAGACGCCCAAAACGTCCTGGAGTCAACTGAGGCCTGCACTGAGGCACACATCTCCATTATTTCTACAGATCGTCCCAACATATGGGGCAAATATTAGAGAATCTCTCTGGGTTTCCCAACACACCAACTTCCGTCGAAGATACGGCAGTGAGTTAGAAACACCTGGCGTTACAGGTGATACTTACTCCTCCCAGTTAGAGACTTTTAAGGCGGAAATTGGGGTGCGCCTCCTCCTAAAAGTGGAGCGTAAATGCTACAGTTCTGAAGAGTAGAGCGACATTATTTCAAGAAACCCGCCTTTGCCTGGGTTCGCGATGGTTGCTGCCACCATTCAGGGTGACGGTCGGTGACATTCTCTTCTCGGACCGCCTCGCTGCTAAACGATCTCCTCTGCCTACCTTTTCCTCTTTGGACTTCTAAGTGATCACCGTGGTGACCTGCAATGTGAGGACGGCCCTCTGAGCATCCCATTCCTTTATATCCCCCCTGCGGTTCGCATTCTTCCTGCGGAAAATTGGGAGCTCTATGAAGACGGGTCACCAACGATCGCCCCGCGGGATTATAACGCAAACACCTGGACTAGTACTCCTGGATTCAAAACCTGGGGGTCTTCACCGATGGTCACCCAAGATGGCATCAAACATATACCGTTTACGCTGACCCAAATCTCCTACATAGTCGCCTTGCCTACTGACCGCAGGATCTTGGATTCAAGTCTTGGTAATACCTCTCAATCCTCACAGTCATGAGAAAGCTGTGTGATTTTATGGGAACAATGATCATAATCCGGGAACCGTGATCAGGACCGTGAAAAACTCTTCATGAGTGTTTAAGCATTCTAAATTCTCTTTTTCAGCGTAGGCTCGTTTTTGTTGCCAAAGCCCACATTTATTTGCGTCATATTAATAAAACTAATCGCAGTACATACCTTAAATGCCTCCCTGAATCTGAATGACATGATGTTGTAAAGAATTGGGTTGATGGTGGTCGAGAGGTAATATAATATGCCAGAGGCATATGTTATTATTCCGTATAATTTCAGCATGTGAGGGTTCTTCGGCGTGTTGTCGCTATTTGAGCCGTAGATTGCAACAAGGCGCTGCGTGTGAAATGGCGCCCAGCAGAGAAAGAAGGCAATCACCACTGCCACTGTAATTGAAAGAAAAATTTGTTGATTGGGTAAGTGATGGCGGAAGGGAGAAAAATCTTTTATGGGTAAAGTCAACAACTAAATGTACTTCGTGAAGAGCGGTTAGTTATTAGCAATGGCATAAGTAACCCCCAATTGAAGAAAATATAAGATTCCGTGTGGTGAAGGACCTGTAACTGAAAATATATTAGTTAATTTTTTCCAGTAAAAGCTTAATTGATAATTCCCGTCTCCTGAATCATTTGGATGAGTATTGTGGGTTGTGCAATTATGCTCCTGGGTCGGTGCGATTTCTTTTCGGTCATTCAAAGTGGAATTATTGAAAAGAGTACTAGAAAGGGTAGAAAATACTGAAGAGCATTATAAGAACCTTCTCCCGTGGCACGATCTCAGCAACCCGCCCACCTCTCCCCGCCTCCCCGACACCACGCACCCTTCCGAACCCTCCTGATCACCCCGATTATTTTGATGAAAAGACAGTCGTTGCCATTCCATTTGGGCCCACTTCACACTATCTCACAGTTACAAAATTAACATCCGGTGCCGAATCACCACCTCCCCCACACCCTCGTGGTGTTTCGAAAGGTCGTATTGCGTTGATAGAGACGTGCAGTGTGACTGACGGACAAAAATGCAGGCGGACCGAAAGCCATGGGAGCAGAAAAGTACGGCATTCATTTTCCTAATATAGATTTGTGTGATCTCAAGGAAAGAGTCACGATGGCGAGGATTATCGTCGGGGGATATCGGCTGTCGAGCAGTGTGGACCACATCGAGGAAGATGGAAAATGTCATACTTGACGCATATTAGGCGCTTACAACCAATGTGGTGATGAGTATTCTAAACCTACAACCTACCTACCATATCCAAAGTTGGCCATACCAACTATATCAAATGTCGACAATGTCGTCAGTATGACAGGGATAGCATCTCGAGATTGCCATCACATGGAAAGCTGTGCCTTCACTCTCTCTCTTATGGATGATTTTTAGCATGAAAAAATTGAGATGATATTCTGATTTTTGCATTTATTTTATGTTTTTAATCTTTTTCCTGTGACGCATTGGATTTCGCGTCTCCGTGATATTATTCTTATCATTACAATAGCCTGTATGTACGCCCAGAGTATCGCCCAAATTCTCCATCTTTATCATAGTTTTTATCTTTCGCATCGATAATCATCCATATTTCCATATCGATTATAATGATCGAAATCGGTTATAGTATATTATTTCCATAAAATTATCTATTTTGGACTGGTCGTTATAAATGTAATATCGACATGGTGTCGATTTAACATCATATCGTACAGTATCATGGGGCGTTATGTGAAACTCAGAAATTCCGTGGAATACATCTACATCTAACAATGGAAACCGCCGCGAGGGAAATTGCCACGGATTGTTAGTTTACTGGGTATTATTAGCAATCTGGATCATTTAACTTCTGGGAAGTCGCAAACAAAATTCTCGTAATACTGTTGTGAGCACAAATAGCGCAAGGGAAAAGGGATTCATTACATCAATCTGTTCTGCAGTCAATTTCTAATCTTCCCGTCGTGGTCTCACCTACCAATGTAATATGGAGCTAAAATTATTCCTTCTATGTCAACTTTAAAGTCGGTTGATTGTTATCTATCTACTAATAAGAGTTTAAGTTGTACATGCAATCTTCGTCCTTCCATTGCTCCCCAACCAAGGCTATCCTCTATTCTTTCCTAACGATTCTTAACGAAACGTACAGCATTCCCCTGTATCCTGCTCAATCCCGAGATTATATCCTTCTGCGCTGCGGTCCCAAATTCTCGAAGAGTATTCATGATGAGGTCAAACCAGCACGGAACAACTGTCCTCGGCTTTTTTTCATACGGATATTTACCCACTATGCGTTTGATGAACTCGGGTTTCTTCCATTCAGATCCTCAGACGGTTCTAACGTGCTTAACCCGTGTTAGGTCCGTTGTTATGGCTCTAGCAGGTATTTCGCTTCGCCCCCTATTTTCGGATGTCCACCCCTAAGAGTCTGTAGGCGTGGGGGCGTATGGATTTGTTTTCCCAAAACTTCGCTTCTGCATTGATTCATGCATCAGGAAGGTTACGAGATTTCGTGCCGTTTGTGTAACCCGGAGGAGGCATGCGGGATGGACGTGGGAATCCCAGGAGTGTGGACCAATCGCGGATGCCATCGTGCGCGCGGCCCACCACATCTCCGACGCCGGGTTTACCCCCCCC
>LYUA01001630.1:226767-237908 GCA_002093875.1 Calopteryx splendens
GTTTTTCTAGGTTGTCTCGTTCCAGAAATATCTGTATTGATTTTTCATTGTCCTGTTCCAGTGAAGATAGCTGTTTTTCTTGCATACGATAGCGAAGAATAGGGTTGATGTACCAGTCGAGAATCTCAGATGTGATGTCTCAGTCGAGAGTAGAATCGAACTCCAATATCGAAGATAGCTGTTTTTTATTGCATAGCGATGTGATAACTAACTCAACTCTAGCGGCTGGTGGTCAAAATATGAGTTCACTTGATTACAATATGATGTACACTGCAATATGATACATTAAGTATGTTCTTGGTAATGTAGCAATGTCCGCAATCCATGTAATCATTTTCCAAATGTGGTACATGCTCATATTTGCACAAAAACAGTGATCTGTGTGTGATATCTCAAGGCATTCCGAGTGATAACCATCATCGTGAAAGCTATTCCTGGTTCTAATAAAAGGAGAACAATTATTTCGTATTAAGATGTTGAAAGGCTTGGGAAGGCCTGCTGGACACTTCAGCAAGCCATATCCTGCTCCAAAATGACCCACTTCGAAAAGAAGCAGCAATATGTTCAGCTTTCTACGTGGTAAACCTCACCATGAACTTAAATCAGAGCCTTTCACTTTTTCCAAGTCATTTTCAAGATGAGAATTATCCAAAAACGTTTTCATACGTTAAACCCGGGTAGAAAAATAAAATGCATGTGGACAGTAGAAATGATCTACTTCCCATTAATAATGTTAAACCAAGTGCCACCTGAAAAATTTAGCCACAAAGGAAGCTACAATTGTGTATGGTCAGCTAAGCTTTTCATTTAAAATTTGCGGCAAAATCTTTCCAGTTGATCTTTGTGATAAATCAAGTAACATAAAATGGAAAATAACTTGTTGCCTCTCACAAAATGCCCTGCTCACTTTGGAGCACTTGATTCAAGGCCAACAGTAAGTTAGTGAAGGCAATAAAATTCATCTGTTGGAAGGTATGCCCAAATGAATGAGATAATCACCTAAAAATGACGTGGCAAAAATTATTAGAATTGAGACTATTATTGTCCATCTGTCACAAGAGCCTGTCAGTGAATAACTGGAGACCATTTAAAATGGACCATATTGACTGAAGTTACTTCCATATCTTGGTGCACCCATTGTAGAGAAAGGGAAGTTAGTGGAACACAAATATTTCCATTAAAAATGTGAACCTAGCTTGTAGTTTGTCAAGCATCAAAAAGATTAATGCCAAAAGCTCGGAAGTTCTGCCTACTTTGAGTTGTTTACTTAGGTGATGCCTCCCCAATCTCAAGTTATATGCAGTCTCTGTGCACTTCATGTTTATCTTCAAGGTCTTCCAGTGTTTTATTTCATCGCCCTTGTTCCAGTAGCACTCTACCTTTCTTGCTAAGAGCTAACGAATTTCAAGATTAGTTGAAAAAGATTTCTAGAAAACCTCTTAGGAAATCGTATGATGTATTGCCATTTTTGAGTGAACCGTAAGATTTAATGGCTGGCCTTCAAATTACACCCATATTCAAAGTGCATGTGATGAAACCTTTTAGTTAAGCAAGTGCCACCATCACTGAGAATAAAGTTCTGAATGTTGTCCAATTTAGTATCTACCTCTTATCTTTTTTGTTTATATAGATGCTAAACGAGGAGAAAAAAACTCATAAAAAAGTTTATCCTGGCCTACACAGTACTTAGTAGAAAAGTTGATGAAGATGGTTAACTATCAAAACAAGGGTTATTTTTTTATGGACAACTTTTTCACATCATTACCTCTAGCTGAACACCTACACAAGTTAGGGACCTATATAACTGGGACTATTCATAGGAATAGGAAATATATTCCGATGGAATGTAGAAAAGATTTCAACTAAGGGAAGAGTGGCATTGCAGTAAGGACCATATTCTTGCTGCACCCTTGCGGGGGAAAACATGTCAGCGGTTTCCTGCGATACTTCTTTCAACTAAATGCAAAGTAGAAAATAATAAACATACCAGTCCACGGTGAGGTCAGGTACAAGACTTGGAGAAGCCTTCCATTATTCAACCGTATAATGATCATATGGGAGGAATTGACACATCAGACATGATGACATCTGTGACACTATGAACTTGATGAGAGATGGGATAGTAAAATATTGGTAAAAGATGTTTTAATTTTTTTTCATAAACAGATAAATTCTCACATCACATATAAAGAATCTGACCTTCTGACATATAAAATCTGACTTCTAGAAATACACCTCTGTCCAGAGAACATTTAACACTCAGCATAATTGAGAAACTTGGTAGTGTGTGGTTCCAAGAAAGGCAAAACAGAGCCAGCCAGTCTGAAGCATCAGTGATATGTGGAGTATTGAAAATTATAAAATTGCCACACGAAAAAAGAGGACTGCTGTGTGTACAGTAGAAGAAGGAAAAACAGGATGGGAGAAAGAAAAATATCCTAAACTGAATGTGCTAAATGTAATAAAGGTCTCCATGGTGAATGCTTCTTTCAGCATGTGTGCATCAGCTGATAAGAGAGCGAGTGCACAGTAGGGGTGAAACCTTTTGAATAATTCTTTACTCTATGCCTAATATATATTATGAACCTTAGGGGAAAAAAACTAGATGCATTCAATAAAATTAAGGACGTGAAATAATGCAAAATCTGAAGTCTTGCTAACCCCATGAAAATGGGAATGGCAGTCTTTGCTTATCCTACCCTAAATGGGCTGGCATTTAAAAAGTGAAACGAAACCAATTCTCATTGACATAGAAACAGCCTTAGACCATGAGGACAAAACTACACCCAAGGGCAATAATTCTGATGCTAGTGAATCGAATTCACGGCATGAAGGAGGAAGGGGTGGGCGGAGCTGAGCCCAGCCGCCCACCATCACCTATGATTCTTGTTTTCAGCTTTCTAAATACATTGAATATTTCAAGGAAATGGAGCATCAAAATAGCAGCATGACATATTCTTTTCATTACATGTAATGTTGAATCAGAAAAGCAAAAAATGAAAGAAATTGCCAGAGAAGTCAATTAGTGTACATATTAGACTCCCAAGAAAATGAGTCCCTATTTGTTGTACACATGGTATTTACCACTGTTAATCTCATGCATTTAGCTCAGATATGATTCTGAATATTTCCAAGCTGATGCACAATAGTACTAAAATCAATACTTAATGATCTACAAATGCTACTCCAAATACCTCAGTAAAATGACTTAGTACTTCCTAAGCCTCTGCAAAACAGTCTATCCCTCATGATCATTCAAAAGACTGGTGAACAAACAAGCAAATGTGAGGGAGAAACTGAGCTCTTTACAACTTTGTTCGAGAGATAGATCTTATTCTTCATTCTCTGGTTGATTTCTATTTGTTCCATGGCATCTAGTTTCCTTCCTTTGCTTTGAATGTGACACACTTTTGCATAAAAAATCTGTTGTAATCACACTATCAGGTTGGATGGTTTCAGGCATCACTTTGTGGAAGCGATTCATAATGAGATCGAAACACTTGGTTTTTCCACATAAAATTTATTAACACTAATGTGTTTATAAATTCTAATGGTTTAATGGGGGTGTTAATAAATTTTATGTGGAAAAACCAAGTGTTTCGTTCTCATTACACTATCCGGAGTTTCGTCACCATTGAAGTGGTATTTTCCGAAGTGCTGCACATCCTACATTCTTTCATTCTTGTGTATAAGCCTCATCCCATCCATTCAACATACCTATGTTGGCATTCAGAGATGATTTCGCACATCCCACTTTATCTTCACAACGATGCCTTTGTTCCTGCATACAAATTTTGATAAGGAGAGAACTGATGACAACAGATTCTTGACCACATTAATTGCCCGTTCGTGAGTTTCATTTCACCTACATTTTGCCCCTTGTCCAGTAATCCTTGGAATGGCTCTGCAATCGTTGCCTTATTCTTTAGAAAAATACGATAGAAATTTAATAAACCCCAAGATTCCTAACAGATGTACCTTATTTCTTGGAGTTGACTAATGCTGAATTGCATTTTCCTTATCTTCTGTTAGGTAAATTCCTTTTTCATCTATCTTCAGCCTGAAGTGTTCAATTCTTATGATGCCTCAATGATACATTTTCTTTCAGTTGGTTAAAATTCCAGCCCTTAAGAACCTACCGAGGACCACACTCTGAGACACAGGGTTAATTTTAGCATTGAGTCTCCCTTAAGGAGAATACCGTCAAAATAAGATATATGCTCCTGAAATACCCAGAGTAAGGTTTAAATAAATTATAAGGGAAAGGAACTGGCCACCCTACCCTGATGTGTGACTTTCACATACCATATAAGGCTTAGTACTGGGTGAGCTCTAACCTTACCTACCAAACCTTCCTTCGGGTTGATTACTGTGATGACGTACACTTGTCATTCCCCATATTCAAGTTACCTATAGTATTCATAGTGTTTTGGGCCTAATCCACTTTAGTGCAATTATTTTCAGTCTTTTTAACAATCACAACTAGACATTATGACTATTCTTATCACCAGATTTCACGTTTCAATCAATATCGTCTTGTATTTCATCTTTAACATACACTAATTCATTCAAAACTCAATGACTACAAGCAATCCATTCAAATAAACAGGGCCGGTGTCTCATTTTAAGACTTATATAATGGAACATATGTAGTCCCTATACAATCTGAAACTCCCATTGGGTTTTTTTTATTGCTGGCGCAACAGGTAAGGCCCACTCAGCGTATGCCATGGGCTGGAGTCCTTGCTCGACTAGCTATCAACATTATCAAAATGGTACCAAGGCATTATAACACAGTAGTAACAACAAAGTAAACACCAAACAAGCAACAGCACAGCAAAGCAACAAATTATTTCTGTTTCAAGAAAAGAAATATCAAAGGATTCTATATTCCCTATTGTAGCCATTATGTGTTTGGGTTTACAAGACTCTAGCACTATTATTCTTCAGTTGTGCAAATGATCACAACTAGACATTAAGACTTTATTCCTACTTCTTACCCTTATCCTATCTTATATTCCATCTCTAATATACACTTATTCATTTTCAACTTAATTAATACTAGCAATAAATTTAATATTATCAAAACAGGACCTAGGCATCATAACATAGTAGCAATAAACAAAGTAACTTCTCTCAATGAGAATGCTTAATTCTTAGCAACATATTATTCTCAATTATGCTCCACCATCCTGAACACAAGTGGAACATTATTGCCATGGGGCCAAATATATTGTCTCACCCTTCTATTGGCATAAACTAACTACCAACCTCTATACACACACATCATACCGTTTCAAGCACATTAATAACAACAACACTATATTCACAGTTTGAAGAAAGTGAAATCCTCCACGTTTGCTCCCTAATATAATGATTCACCCACTAAATGATTACGCTACTTAAGATATAATATTCTACCTTGGAAGCCAGACCAGAATTCCATCAGGCCAGCCAGCCAGAATTCCATCTTTTTAGGCTTCTGAATATACGAATGCAAAGACTAACCAAATGTTAACCACACCCTCATTCAATTAACTGACTCCACAAAAAGAGATATCTCCATGGAAAAAAATTCCTTAACGACTGCAACATACTGATTTCAAATTCTAACTTTGGTAAGCTTGATTCTAAGTTTGTTGCTGAGTCGCTGATGTTAAATCAAAATTAAGTGTGAACTTCATAAACTAAATTGAATTCACATATTTAATGGTTTCGTAGCTTCCCACGCAAAACGGCAAAATATATTGCCTTATGATATGCGACAACTTACCTTCCAGAAATTTTTAATAATAATTACCTCAAACTCCTCGCTCACGTGGTCGGAGGTCTCAGACGCATAAACCATCAGTCGCTGATATTCAGCATGCTTGGAAACCAAGAGGTCGAATAATTGTCTTCCTGTAAGCATTTCTCTCTTATCAGGATGGCTTTTAGTACTCTGCTCGAGATTGGTTGGAGTCTGTAACGACATAAGCGACATAACACAAGACAGTGAGTTCATTCTGTAAATGGTTGTACAAGGCAATACTGCCTGAAATAATTGTACATTCCTAAAAATATTCATACATACCGCCACATTCCTCACATCTTCCATCGTCACGTCTTTGCTCCGGACAATGCAGGGCTGACCACCTAAATCAATGGCCTTCTTCAACCTTACTAATTCTAAGAGTTGAATCACTAGCTCTTCCCTTTCCTTCAAAACAACGCGGCCCTGGATAGATAAAATATAGCAAAGTTAATATGCAGTTATAATGAATACGTACATTTAATGAGTAATTTCTGCTTACTTTCACGCAGCTGTCGATTTTTATTGGGTCAATCAGCCCAAGAACAAGTATAGACTCTTTGACTCCTGTAATGAAATTAAGATTATAGACAATAATAAAATTTAAAGTAAGTAAATATTTACATTCACTCTTCTTGTTACATACGGGAAAGGCGTTCCTCCTCACTGCAATTATACAGGCAGTCGCGAATTTCGTCATCAAGCTCACCAAGGAGCCATCGTAACAGCTCCAACCACTGATCATCATTTTTGAATACAGCATTTTTCAGATCACGATCTGTCCACGATCGCACTTTAGGGTGTTGCAGCTTAACGAGCTGTTTCCTGAATCGCTTTACAGCCAACAGGCGAGGAATTGCCATATTAAGGCCTGTATAGCAACCTTCCTTCCTCTCGTTAGGCATACATGCATTCTTGGGCGCCAAAGAAATGGGTTAGAACAATTGACTATCGAAATTCTATGCTTTGGTGCTGTACGTGAAATAATATTACACGGATATAGGTGAAATATTTTTCAATGTAATAACAATAATACTTATGGACAGTTAGGTTATTTAAGAAATCTGTTATAAGTGAGAGAAATGTGTGAAATCTTGTGACTTACATAGCATGTAAATTGCATTATTTTTTAATAAATATTAAATTTTTTAATCCTCCCTTGGAAACACAAGCCAATTAGTTATTTACAAATAATTCTTTAGACACAGATGGGCCGCACAAGAATTCATAGACATTTTTAATATGGTGCAGGAAAGATATTTTTAGAAAATATGGCTTTTACGACGGTCTTCTTCTTTTTAGTATAGTAACATTTCAACTTCTTCGGAGTATCTGTATTAATTCTACGGCTGGTTGCCTTTAATTGAGAGATATTCGATCCGAATTTGTTTCTTGCGGTCGTGTTATTAACAGATCGGAGAATTGACAATATATTTTCCACAAAAACAAACGGTGCGACGATGTCGCAATAAACATAAAGTTGAGAGGGGAAACCGACCCTGACCCAGGGTCAAGGATTTTCCGTAGTCTGCCAGACTATATCCACCGACGGTTCGAACTCTAATTGCATGCCATGATTTCTGACATTTCCGATATTAATACAGATACCGTGTCCACGGATTTTCCGTGACCGTGTCATTGGTATTGGCTGTAACCGCTGTAACTCTGTTGAACTTGTCGAGTGACAGCGACACCTTATATGGAGCGGGAATTTCGAAAGCTCTTGGTTCAATGACATGAACAAATCGTCGTGGTCCCGTAACAATTGGCTCCTAACTTTCTACAAAAAAAACTTGAACACCTTCACCATAGACTACAGAAAATGCGCATTTCTTGCCGTGAACATTGCAAAGTGTATGGATTAATGAATCTCGGCGCAGGGCTACCTCCCAATATCCGCCCAACATTAATCATGGCAAAAGCATTGTGAAGCCGTGGTACTGCCCCCGTAACTTCAGTGTTATATAAAACACAGTGTCCATTACAGTTTCTTGATGCGGGTATCCAAGAGTTAAACTTCGATGGATAAGCTTCCATTTGGCAAATACTTCCTTTCTTATCCTTGTTCCTCTAGTTGAAGTATTTTAACGGTTTCGAATTTTTACAAAATGCTCATCTTTAAAATTGTTTCTTAAAATTTCCCTTCAATTAATTCATAATGCAAGTCTTTTAAGATATTAACTGGTGGTTTCCACTGAATTATTCTCACAATTACGAATATATCTGTATCCCTTCCTAAAATGAACTCTTTCTCTGATAATTCTGACGTGATCACCAACTTGCATGCCTGCCTTTTAAGTCTTCATGATACCCATTTTATAAGTGTTTCTCCGTAATTGGAAGACGCTAATTTCGCTGACCCGAGACTGAGCCATTTAAATAGTACAATGAAAGGTTGTGTTGTAAGAGTCGGCAACTATTGAAGAGCATCAATATATGTGTATCTTTTTATAGTGTTTATGGTAAAGTAGTGCCTCATTTTTGTGTTTAGCGATATGACAAAACGCTCCACAACCGCTACTTAGGAGTCGGAATTGTTTGAATGGTAATAATCACTCTATTTCTTTTGTAAAAATTCTGCAAACCTTTTTATTCAAAAACTCAGAACACTTATAATTCATAGCTTTTACAAGTTTCCTTTTTGGCTTTTTAAATTTTTGTGAAAACGATTCGGTGTCCCGCCGCGTTTTACAACTTTTGGTCTTCTTATTGGAGTTTGATTATATTCTTCAGAGCCTCTACCACTCTACTTTCTGTCGGAGTGTATCGACGAATGAGATTGAGATGCGGTTAACTGCCAATAACTCCGTTCGGCAAGTTAATTTCCACCAACAAAGTCGTAAACCCTTCAATGCCAATAGGGTGGTAATTTTTCCGTGCTTTCATTACATCGCCGACGAGACCTGTATCCTGAAACTAATTCTAGAACCACACACCCTGCATTGTTACGTTACCATCGAAGCTCCAGCTTACTCTACTACACGCCATTAATCGTCAATTTAACAACTCAGCCTACCCTTCATTCCTAGCCTTTCACTTAAACTAAACAATATGTTATCCGTTCATCTCAGAGCAGCCCACTACACTCCGTTAAACCCACCTAAGTGCATCAGTAACGGCAAGGATAAACAGAACTTACTCTCCCAATCATAGGTTTACAAAAAGGGGCATTCTGGGAAGTCGCAGGCAGTACAGGGAATAAGATACTGTCCCCCTTCCCCAACTCTGATATCTGAATTTCACACGCCGTTAGAATTAGTCCTGGGTGAGCTCTACCCTCACCTACCAATCCGACCCTCGGGTTGATTGCTGTGATTTTTTGTTCACCCTAATGAATTTCAAGCATATGTCTCAACTATAATCCCTGTGACCCACCCCGCCTTTTCACCTCTTTGTTGGCCCCCTCCCCCGCTAAGAAACTCCCTTTTTCTCCCTTTCACCACACCCTCCCCCTATCGCCCGCCTTTAACCCTACCCCCCTACCATCAAACCCTTACCTCCGCTATTCTTTCCTCTGCTTCCTTCCCCTTTTCCTCCCTATGGCCATATACTCGGTGACTTCCACCAAACTCTTTGGACATGATTATGGTTCAGAAAATTGAAACGCGTCGTGCCACGTACCTCCAGTAAAACTGTGGAAGCCACCAAGATTTTTTTTCACTATGGACTCACTCACTCCCTTACTTGGATCTCCGATAACTCCTTATAGAAACTCCTTCATCCCTCGCACAATTCGGAAGCACAACAAGATAAGTATTAGGAACCCTAATAATCTTGCCGAAAGCGCATAGATTACGGAACTCGCGTATTACAATAGATAGACAGATATTACAATATATGACAGGATAGGCAGGGTGGTAAGTGGAAATATAGTTGTGCATACATGTGAACGCCATTTGTATTTGGCTGCATGGTTTCCTTAATCCGTTTTATTTGTATGTTGCCTTCATTGTATGAAGTTATAGTATGTAGTATTGGTTTTGCACGTGCTCCTCTTTGTAGTGCTTGCATGTGACTCTCAAGTTATGGTTTGTTATTATTGCATGTATCCCTTTATGTGGTGCATCACCCTTTTGAGTAGTGCCAATCCTTTAGTGCATCCCTGGTGTGGTCTCACCCCCTTCCACTCACCCTAGCGGTGGCTTTCAGGGTATTATGCAGATATAAATATTACTCAAAATAATTTCGCAGATATGGGAAGGGAAAGGGCCTTGCTTCCACAACGCTGTCCATATCGCTCCACTTTTCTCTGCACAGATTACAATCGAAGTTATCCTATCCATACGACGTCCACCGATGATGCGAGAAAGGAATCACGCAAAAGCCGGAGACGCAGAAACTTACATTGCACCCATTTTCAAGTATCTTCTGACCCTTCGCAAGTGATGAAGCAGCTTCTCTCCCAGGGGTCGGGGTCACCCCTCAAACGCATGTTTACGTACGGAAGTACGTGATGTGCCACTGACTGAATATAATCTGTCTCGGTCAGTCAAGGATGTTATCGCGGGAAAATAAACAATATCCGGCAGTATTCTTTATTCGGATACACGGTAGGAATTATCCCCGGAGAACTTATGGTTGCGTCATGAGGTTAACTCCTGAGTGACATATTTGAAAAATGAGATCGTGGAAAGGCTCTGCCTAGGACGGAGCAGGGCGAGAAAGATACCGCAGACGAAAGCAAAAATTGAAATTTCATCCGAGTATTACCGGATATGATGCCGGATTGAGAGAGCACAGAAGTCGAACAAGGCGAGAGGATCAATTTGTGGGAGAATAGTCGGTACTCATGGCCTATGAATATCGCGTTTCTTCTCTTATTCAAGAGTGATTGGGTACTTCTGATTCATCTATCCTGGTCATTTTGAGAAAGGCAGGTAGATAAGCAAGTGTGGAAAAATGCTGAGCGTAGTCGATACGTTTATACGGCATTTCGGCCATTATATTTTCTACCTTCGTAGCAATCGCGTGCCCGGTTGTTCTGCAGTAATCGAACACATTTTTGAAATGTTCTTTATTATCAATCCTTAAATGCCTTGAGAAAAAAATAAGCGTAATGAAAGACGGTGAACTCCGTTGGCCACAAAAACTTGCCTCAGATTACAATTGTATTTTTCCTACCATTAATGGTAGGAAAAACAAATTTTTAATATTTTTAAACAGAAGAACTAACTACTCCGTAATTAGTAAAGTGAAAAAAATGTTTGAAAAGAGGAAGATATAAGAAACGTAATAATTCCGACACAATGATAAAGGCATTAACCAATTTCATTCCATAATTTATAATTTTCACGTATGTACTTTCTCGACTTCTTATTTATGCATTCATCAGGGCTCATGCAAACAACTT
>LYUA01001630.1:259608-275646 GCA_002093875.1 Calopteryx splendens
TCACCCAAGCTATGTACCATTTTTTGGGTACCAGGTCATCCTGGGAAATCGCAGGCGGTACAGAAAAAGGAATTGACCCCCCTACCCTGATGTTGGAATTTCACATGCCATTGGGCTTAGTATTGTGGGTGAGCCCTATCCTCGTGTACCAAATCAACCTTCGGGTTTATCACTGTGATTTCAGGAGTGTGAGGAAAGGAATGATCATAATCACATGATTTTTTGGCAACCAATAGCAAATAAGCAGGTGGGGCCTAGCCGGCGAAAAATTCAGTTGCTTTCCACTTTCGTTGAGTGAACTTTGTCCCTCCTTGTGCAGTGTTTTCAAGAGTGATTGTGAGTCATTGTGAAAGGAATATGCCTCGCGTCACTTGCATTCCGAGAGAAATGGTAATGCTGCCGTTCAGCTCTCCCCTTTGTGGGTGTACCTACACCCCCTTGTAGCGGAGGCACTCAACAAGTTCTGAGCTTGCCCTAAAGGGCAGTGACAAAGATATTTTGAATGGATAATACCAGATTACCTGGGGCACACCAAGTGCAGACCTTTGACATATTAACAACCCCTTATCAAAAGAGAGATTTTCTCACGCACAGAACTACTATTTTTCTCATTTGAAATGATTCATACAAGAAGACATCACAAAAGAAAATAAAGAATAAGTACATATCACAATAAGGAAACAAAAAAATTATCATATAATAATAATTTTTATTGGTCATATGAGCACTACATATGATAAAGATGACATAGTATCTCAACTATGAGAAACAATACAAAAGTATTCTACTAAATATACCTATTTATTGTAGCAGGATCAATAAATTATTTTGGATTATTTAACAGTATCAACAACATCAAATAAGCATCAGAAATGGTCAATGAGGGAGCTGTTAATGGGACATGGAATCTCCAATAATGAAAAAATACAAATTTTATCAAAATGATGCAAGGTCTCATGGCATTTTTTTCTTATAACATGGCATGAAGTATGCATAATTTTTAGACATAATAGGAATTTTGAATGCAAAAGGTATTCTTATTGATCTAATGTGTATTATATTCCAATTTTGCCTATGGAGAAGTGCAGTAAACTTTATTATGTAACAGGCCAGAAATTCTTCTGGGGAGATCTAAAGGAAACAGATAAAGTTCATTTCTGCCAATTTCATAACTAACTTCAGCCTATGTTAGACTAAATCTTTATAATATCATATGCATAGATCTATTTCAAACATGTTCCCATTAATTAAAATGTGTCTCATAATAAGGTGACCACACTTTTGTAATTGAACTATAATTCATAATATATATTACCTTTGCCACCACTTTTCTGCAATGAGATTGTGTAGCTAATTTTGAATTGCTCAGGGATTATACCAGTACTTGAGGACATATTGAAAGAAATACTTTGAAGGTTTGCTAGCTAGGGCCTATAATTACTTCTCAGAACAGAAGGGACATCATCAGGGCCACTGATCCTGTTTGTACCTAAGGATCTTAATTTTGGCATGATTTAATCTGTGAATGCAACAGCCAAGAGAGTTTCAATCAATTTATAATTTGGCTAATCACATTCCATGGAGTAGACTTTAGAAAAATGGGTATTAAAAAGATCAATCACATCCTAATAATTTACACCAATGGAATGATCCAGATATCATTAGATTTTATCTATGCTTAATTTTTACATGTCTTCATCATATTTAAATTGTTTGGTATATCAGACTAAATTTTAGCTAAGTGTGATGATAGTAGGATTTAGGCAAGTATTTAACATTTGCGGTAAGATGTGCAACATAAATAATCTTCTCTATTACCAGTTCTTTTGTAAGCTTTGTGATATATATGATTGTTTCAATGAACAAACTTTTTCAACACCCCAGAAAACCATCTTGGAAAATTTTTACTATTCATTACTGTATTGGAGTAAACTATCTATTGCACCATATCAAACAGTAGATAATTATTCACAGCCTTATCAATTTAGTAGTAACACAGTATACCTAGCCAATTTATTAAGTCTAGGTGGCTTTATAGTGCACTATTATCACAGTTTAAAAAATCATATGTGGGTATAATATAGGTAATTAAAATCTTTTAGGTCACCACCTAATGGCAAGGAATACTAAATAGCTACTAATAATAAAAGTGCTTTGAAAGTTCGAAAGAGCACAGAAGGTAACATTGATCAACATATTGGGAGTGCAATTTTGTTTTATACCTGGTAGGAAATGTAAAGATTATCTGTGCACTTCAGTAAGCACATGAGAAAATCATGGATGCAAAAAAGAAAGTGCATTAGCTGACTTGAAGAAGGGATATGACTGAGGAAATCAAAGATGGTTGGGGTAGGTTTGAGAGAATTTAAAGTGAAGGATCAGTTATTGAATACAATGCATGAAAATAGTAATAGTGAATGAGACCTTGAGTGACTGATTTGAAATAAAGTATGGTGTTAAACAAGGATGTGTAATGTCCCTGTGGCTGTTTGACATAACAGTGTGAACAATTGGATACATGTGTAACTGATGGATTCAAGGATGATGTAGCTGCAAAAACTGGAGATATGATTGTACCCATCCTTCTGTATCCTGATGATGAATTATTGCTGGTTGAGAGCCCAAGCGATTTACAGGGAGCCCTCAATAGCCCTAGTGTGGTAGCAGAGAGAATTAACTTGATGGTAAATGTGCCCAAAACAAAATTAGTCATGTTTGACAAGGAGAAAGGGAAGAATGATTTTATAGTGAGGGTAAATGACCAAATAATTAAAAAAGTGGATTATTTGTGCATGTTGGCAGAAAGTTGGTAAGACAGAGAAAGAGATCAAAAGGCATATGAGTGCCTGCAGAGGATAGGTTGTTCGCCGTGTGTGGAGTACCATATGAAAAATGTTTTTCTAAGGCAGTGAAAATGACAGTGTATAAGAGCATACTCCCCCCCACAATAATTCATGGAACTAAAACTTAGGTGTGCCAAAATAGTCATAAATGTACAATAAAAGCAGCACATATAGGGCACTTGAGGAGTGTTTGCGGTAAAGATAGGAGTGTTAGGGTGAGGAATGAGAGGGTCATGAACGAATGTGGATTGGATGCACTGGTGATAAGTATGAAATAAGTGCTCAACACTGGTTCAGCCATGGTGGATGAAAGTCAAATCACCAAACAAGATATATGAGATAAGAGTAAATGGTTTGAGAGGAAGGGCTATACTGAGAAAGTCATGAGCGAATCTAGTTGGAGAGACTCTTTAGAGGAGTATTATAAGTTTAAGAAACAGAAATTATTGTAAGAAAGTGAGAAGAGACAAAATTAGTGCATAAGGATAGGGCAGTATCGAGTAAATTAGTGAGAGAAAGTTTCCTTGCATGACCTAAAACCAGTCTTTTCTTCACAATCCATCCCCTGAAAGATAATAGGCTATGTATGAATATAGCTGATATGTTATGTTGTTTTCACTCATAAATTTGCATGTAATATTGCTTTTAGGGACTGACTACAAACATATTCATCACATTTCTGAACTCATCCAGTCTTTACCCTTTGGTATTTCGTCTCCCCAATCCAAAATGCTGCTTCCAGCCCTCTCCAACCACTGCACTGCAGGTGTCCATTCTGAACAGGCTCTCCTCGCTTCACTATGCTGAAAGCATCATCCAATATTTTGTAAACTTCTACTGATTTTTCCATATGGCTGCACATCAGTATTTTTCTTTCACTACCTCTGTGACAATGGGTTCTCCTTTAAAATTGATCATGAGGATCTTCTCAATATCCCTCCGAAGTAGCAATAGTCTCTTTCCCCATTCAGCAAGCCAAAGCTACTATCTTATGGTCGTCCCTCAAGTGCATTGATCTATAATATATGTTGATCCCGAAGCCATCAACTGCAGGCCATTTTATTTTACTCATTTTACAATATCTTACCCAGTCTTATAGCCTATTTTTTATGCCCCACCTTTATACTCATTCTTAGGTCTTCGTTTTCTGTATCCCTACACCCTATACTTTTGTTCCCCTTCCAGTAGTCACCATCTGGAGAACCTACTGGGGGAATATTAAATCTTTGGGATATTTTGATGGGAGAATGTCTTATAGCAATTCTTATGTCTCCAATTATTTCCACAACATTGATGGAAAACCCTCAAACCTCGCTCTCACCCACAGTTGAGAGTTCAATCTTCCTTAATTGCACCATCGAGGTCTCCTGGAGAGCCTGCTTTAACCAGCCCAAGGACCTGTCGGTATGTGCTTGCTTCTTGTTCTCCAATTCCAGAGAAGCGAGTCAAGGATTTTCAATAAAATGGATTTTTTTTAGAGAAATTGCCTTCATGTAAAGGTAAATTTGAAAATGTTATTAATAATGCTATAATATCTTGCATATAGCAGTGCCAGCTGACTCATTTTGCAACACTTCTAGGCTAATAAAATGCTATATTGTTAGCTTGGTTTTGTTATAGCCCCTCATTGATATAGGAAATATTTCTTTCATTATTTATACACACACGAGGTTTTATTCCGTCTTGGAAATGTTTGATATTGCTATGGAACTTGACTCTCCAAGCCTTGCTTTGCTAAATTGCCTCATTCCATATAAGAATTGGCTATTACGTTTACCTGGAGCAGTTCTTACCTCTGGCCATTCCCCAGGGCATACCCATCCAGAATCACCTGCTCTTCATCAAAACTCACTCCTTTTCTGAGGATGCATGTCACCGCTCCCCTCAATTTCTGGCCACTCTTTATCCTTCTTTAAATCTACTTTCACTATTCTGGAGCCATCATGTTATCCTACTCTCACACCCACTGACTCAGGCTAACCTCTCTAGCATTTAAGCATGGGAAATGACAATTAAATCCTTATAATTCACTGTGATGATACCAAATGAGAGGATGGAAGGATACATTTTGAAAGTGCTATTTCAACATTACCCTAGATTTTACAAAATGATGTGAAACATCTTTGAAAAAGACAAAAAACACAAATGCTATTCTACAGAGTATGAGGATAAATAGCTCCTTCCCATGAGTGACATTACTTCCAAAGGAGTAGCTCTCAAATAGTTCAACAGCCTGTACCCTTTTGATTTTTGAATGTGCTCCAACACCCAATCGAAAATGGGTGATTTTTATTTTGCCAGAAATCATCATTCCTGCATTATAATGTGTTAATTAGGGATACCTGGCACTGTGCAGAAAAGCATGAAAATATTTCTCAGTAAGTTCATTCATGCTATGATGTATGTCAGGCTATTAGAGACAAATGATCCAATTCCATTTCCATGTTTTTACTCGATTTGTGTTCATGTACAATGTTTATTCATCTTCCATTAATATCTAAAACGTCTGAAATTGGTGGAATGATTTCAAAGACTTTGTGATATGAATACTCTTGATAGGCAAACTTGCACTCATACCCCCATATTTTTGTATTTTATTATAATTTCTGCGATAGTAAAAACACTTATCTCAGTGGAATGATGTGCATGATCCCACCTTAAAGGCTTGATTATCATTCAAGTTCATTCATATTTTGTTGTTGTTAGAGTTTCCTAGTATTAAATATTTAGGGAGAATGTTTCTGCAGAACCAACAACAATTTCTGATATTATAAGGCCTTAGTATTTTAATCAGTCCCCCAAGTTTCACAAACCTTTTGAGACAAAGGTAGTTTTAATACTGGTTCCTCTTTTTCAACACCTTAAGAAGGCACAATTTAAGTATGTCATCTAGGAGGATTTAAATTAGTGACTACAATGAAAACCATAAGAACTTTCTAGTTACCAGATATAGAGGTATGCTAAGATTTCAAAACAAATTTTTAAATTTCCTTTTCGAAAGTGTATAGGGTGTTAAGTGGTATTGGGTGTTAAGCACTATCAGATTCAAGATATCTAACACATTTTGAGACACCCTTGCAGATCAAAATGAAAACAAAATCACAATGAATCCCTTGAATTTTTCAAAATTACCTTACTTGAAAATAACCTTACTCTTCTAGAAAATATTGACCTTGCCAATGTTTGTACCATATTTACAGGACGAGGACCACCGCAAAGAGACAATTTCCACAAAAATATTGCACTAATATGATGCATGACTTTTAGATTACAACACAGCAGCTTCTTACTTTCATTCATATAACAAATATTAATTATCTTAATAGCATACTGTGTATTTCAATTATATACACTCCATGTTGTTCCTCCGAGAGTACCTGGCATGAGATTTCAGTCAGTCATGTATCATAACTAAAAAATTCACCTAAAGCCATTCACCCAACGTCTATTGCATCAAGTTGCATTCTATTTAATATATATCATTATTGGAATGTTTTAGGACTCAAAACAGGTTTTCAAAAGAAAATGAACTTTTTCTATAGGTAATAAAATATTTACCTTTCTTTAATTTTTTACTTTAAAAATTAGCATTTTTTTGTGAGGTTGTGGAGCAAAAGAAGCTGAAAATAGCTACTCTTCCCAAAGAAATAGTTACAGAGTAGCAACACTTTTTTTTTCAATTTTCAGCTAGTGACATTTTTAGGACAGGTGGCTAGCTACAATATTTTTGCAGCTTAACTAGCCCTACATCTCTCAGGAAATTATATTACCTTTAGATATTGAAAAGAAAAATATTATTATTTTTCCCCTTTTGCTGACTATTTCTTCACATGGTTACACTAATATATCACTCTTCTGTTAAAAAAAAAATTCCCTTTTGTGCTGATTTACTCAAAAGTGAAACATAGAAAAGCTTATGTTTATTTTCCATGCTATCATGCTAAATGTGCTCCATTTAAAGTGCAGGGTAATTTTCAACCCTTGTTGAGACATTAAAAATAGCTGAATTTGCTATGTTCCATGCTCAACTGTATAATAGATGCAAAAATAAATGTTAATGTCTATTTGTGTCTACATTCATCAATAATGAATGATTATAATTATATTAATTATAAAACAGTTGAAAATGTTGCAAAGTTACTAAATTTTACTAACTGTGAATAAAATAAGGCTGACCAGGGAGAATGTTTGGCTCTTAAGCCAGGGTGTGCAGCTAAACTATAAAATCATTTTAATTCACATAATGGCTCATTCTACAAATTTCAGTGCATTCACTAAATTATTACATTTTAATCACAAAAAGAAAGCTATTCTTTAATAAATATAAAAATAACAATTTTACCCGAAGAAAGGAGGCTCGACAGGAACATTTCATTATGCAGCAGGTAAAAGTGTTGTTCAGTACAAATTTATAAGTGATGTGCAAAAATGTTCCATATATGACAAAAGAAAGAGCCACATATCACATATATTCCTGTGCAATAATATACAGTAATGAAATTAAAGCAAATTAGCAGTCAGGGATATTCCATTCATCAGTGCCTGTCTGTATGAATGAGATTTCACTGCAATCTGCGCATTTGATAAGGGAGTTGATATATGGTATATATTTTAAGTTCTGACTCAATATGCAGAAATGTCGACAGCAGTCAAAGCTTAAGGCTTTCATAGGGAAAATTTACCAAAACAAAACAGACTACCCTAAGGGTCGAATATTGTTAGCAAAAACCATAAAATTGTTGAAATAACAAAATGGATTCATTAACCCCAAGGATGATTGTTCAAGAATTTACAGAGCAAATTATTAAAGGAAACATCCATTGTCACTGTACAACTTCAATGTTTACGAATCTTATGGAGATGAAAGTTTTTTTGTAACCAAAATAAATTCTTCTTGGAAATAAAAAGAACAGCATACATCTTAAGAGAACAGATGAGGGTTAAGTCGCAACAGAGGAGTCATGTGCGGTAATATTTTTTCATGTCAATTTTGATTTGAAACAGCGAACAACAACAATTTCAATCCCTTGCCTGTCTGACTACATGTTGCATAGCCATCTGCAAACCAAACTGTATTAATCACCTCACTGCCCAATTTTATTCCCAGCCCAAGCCCTAATGCCTTCATTTCCCATGGTGCTTTTACTATCACAAAACATAGTGTTCCTGGACCCAAGTCGAAGTCAGATTCCCTTTAAATTTCAGTGCAGACCATCCTGATTTCTTTATATTAAAGTTCTTCAGCATTTTTCTTTTCACCTTCCCTTAATCTCTTTCATCTCCATTAATAACTTGCCTCTCTATTTTGGTATAGTTTTACCCTAACTACATTACATCCTGACTTCCAAGTTTTCGTTTCCACTGCTGTCAGATCAATCACACAAGGATTTTGAGTGATGATGACCCCAGAGGCTTTGCCTCCCCCACTACTTGACACAATTCCCAGCCCAGAGGGCAGAGCCACATCATTATCAGTTTGTAACTCTTCATATTCATTCCGCTAGAAAATAATGGAGATGGTTTTTCTGTTTTATCCCTCAAAAGTGTTTTTGGTGTGATACCATTATTTAATTGCCACCCTACTGGGTCCTGATGTCTTTTCGGCCACCTTACTGAGGAGCAGATGGCATGTGGACTATCTTTTGCCCGATTCCTTACCTTCGCCCTATCTGGCATGGGTCATCCTACCATGAGTAATTATCATTGCCACTACCAGCACAGCTCTAGGGGTCACCAGAACATGGAGGGCCTTCCACCACATCAAGGATGTTATCCCTGGGATGGGCTCACAGTTTTAACGGATATATGACAATCTGACAAACTAGAGTAACATCTAAACAGGAAAAATGGTAATTACCACTACCTGTGAGTGCTATATTGAAAGAGTGACAGTGAAAAAAAAATCAATTTTCTAGTTATTTGAAAAAGAGAAAACAAATCCTACATTTAACAGCTTCAACGACAGAATTTGTCGTGAGTTATCATTCTGGCCGATTTTTTTCAGTAATCCTACATTCTGTAGTGTTCGACAATGATGGAATAATCTAATGGATACTTTAATAGCAGACTTCAGAGTAGGTTTGTTTGATGGCATGTTTACATTTTTGTGGCAGGAAGATATATTATGTTTTCTACGTGTGACAAGTCACTTCACAAAATGTCTTTGAGAATGGAAAACAATTAGGTACATATTTTTTATCACCTCTTGAACAAAAGCCTCTTTTTCTCATTAGCTGTAGGAAGATGCATATACGGAATGGGATAAATTCCAGCGCAATATACAAACTATCAAGTCTTTATGCCAAATTAACAATCCCAGGGGAGAGCCACTGAATTAATGAACAGGTGACGATAGTCTTGGAGAATACTTATTATCAGGACCAAACAAATGTATTCGATGAGATAGTGAAATAAATAGAAAGCAACTTACACGATACTCAAACACGGCACATAATAATGTAAATATTACAGTTAAAGGAACTCATTATCTTTGGATGCAGGTGGTATAAAAATGAATGACAATGAAAGAGCATGCTTTAAGGTAAAAATTCTTATTACTGCATAAAAGTAAAACGGATATTACATAAAAATCTTTACAAAAGATTGTGGTCTACACATTGATTTAATGGAAATTTTCCTCAAATATTTACTCACCCGCAACTAATAAAAATATCCATAACATCAGCATCAAATAACAATATAGAGCCCTATGTTGCGATGTTAACCTCATGACTTTTCAGGCACTTCAAAAACAACTACCAGCAAACGCGTAATTTAATGCTTTTTAAAATGCAAAGCTGAAATGATTTTCAGGAATGTGGAGAAAAAATCACAGCTTGCCAAGCATGTAGGACTTAGTAATCATGGTTATTGCGTTGAATACATTTAATGCAGAGGCGAAATCCACTAGAGAGATATAATAACACGAGATATACCTATTAAGCCAGAAGTTTTCAAAACCTTCAATTCCAAATCACAATTTTGTGTCGTCGCAGAAAGTTACTACCCTTTTATCGAATATTAGTGATTAAACAGTCTGTAATTTTAGTGCGGATAAAATACAATGATTTAACTCTCATTTTACCGCTTTTAATAGTTTTATTGACACCATAAAGGCCTTCTAACGCATATAACCCTTCTAACATTTTCCGCACTTGTCTCAACTTAGTACGGAAACGTTCCCAAAGAGAGCGTATGGCTGCATCGGAGTCGCAGAGAGATTCCCCTGTGCCCTGTGTTGTAAACAAAATCACGTGTGTTTCGAACCAATAGTGGGTAAGCCAGCCGAACGGGAACCAATGAACTGGTACCTTTCACGTGAACGGGGCATGCAGAAGGCGGATTAATTTTGGTCCACTTAAAGAGTCGGTGATATGATCACAATTCAGTGGTTAACGTAATGATTACACTATAAACTGTTAGGTCTAAATGCGGGAACATATTTAATGGGATTAGGTTTTACCGTTCTCGCTTAGGGATGCCTCATAGAGATACAATTATTCATCTCGTTGCTGGAGGGTGAGTAGAGTATTTTTTTCGTATAAACTGAAACATTCTTTTTTAATTTAAATTTTACAATCCTCCATTTCTTCTCATTAAGCATCTGGAATTTCTAGTTATTATGACGAATTTCATATGGATGTTCGTATTTTTGAATGGTGGGTTAGAAGTATCATTCGTGAAAGACGTAGTAGATTTGCTAGTGCGATGCTGTTGCGATTGTTCAGGTTACCCTTGTTTGCTCTACTTTTATTGAATTAGTATATGTTCTGAAATCTGGATGTTACTGCTAATGAACTGACATACATGCCTTACTTTTTATTTGTTAGTGCATAATTTACTGCGGTATAGGATGCGTAGAATGCATCCAAGTGTCGTTTCCATAGTTTTTCGGTGCCTCTTGCCTTCGTCTTTAATGGAAACAATGTCAAAAAATGATTATGGTTTTTCGAATTGGCTCTAATAAAGAGCCATTATTCTCATTTTTATCTTTGAAATATGTCACTGCGTTGATCGCTTTCAAGATTTGCAAATGTTATTTAAGATTACCCATAGAGATTTTAATGTTTTTTCTTATATTTTTTGTGTCATTTATTTAGTTTTAAGCTCAATATGAAGTTTGAGGAGTTATATATTGTTTGTTAGATTTTGTGCAATGGTGTAATGCAATTGAACTCTTGGCGGCAGTATAAAATTTATGTAAAATAAGGCCATTGTACGGGGTATCTCGTGGACTTTGGGTAAAGTCTTATTTTCGTCATATGTTATTTGTTTTGGCGTTATAATTCCAGACACTATAGAATTCCGTGGTCATCCGAACTCAACACCACATGCAGGCACTTTGAACTGTTGTTATACATGTTTATTGTTCTAAGATTTGCTTAACATGGAACATTTTTTGCTTGCAAACGTTGTCAGTAACTAGTGAAGTGCTCGGATAGGTCAGTTCGTTGGTTGATTTAAGCTGGTTTGATCATGCCACCTATTTTCTCTTGAGCTCTATTCTTTATGGTGTCACTGGAGGTTGCCTCATTTTTTAGTCATGAGGTGCGCCTAAATTTGCTTCGGTGGCCTTCGGTAGCATCCTGACTAGAGTAGGTGATGTCGAAATAGTGCGTTCGTCATTGTAAACTTCGCATTTACTTCTTTGTTGACAGGGTGGCTGGTACGGCCGGTGCCGTGGCAACGTGTCCCCTCGAGGTGGTGAAGACCCGGTTGCAATCATCTCATTCTACATTTCATATAAACGTTGTCCCTCCAAGTATTGCCACCCCTGAAGGTGGTGGTGCTAAAGGAACGTGCTACGGGGGCCCTAGGTTACCTCCAAGGGGCGGGCATAATGGGGAACAGAGAAGAGGATTGAGTACAGTGGGTGTTGCACGACATTCACCTACCGCTCAAGTGCTGTCCCTGTCGCAGCATCATCATGTTAAAAATGGAGGTGGAAGACACGGTGGGGCGCCGAAAGGTCCAACGATGGGACTTTTGCAGTGTTTACGGTAAGGCTTTGACACTTAGATTAATATTGCTTCCAGTCTGATGAAAATTGGTGTGTTGCTCTGGCTCCCATACACCTTTACGAAAGTTTCGGTGAAATATGGCAATGTTGAGTAAATTTATGCGGCAATGTGTTTGAGCTTAGGGGCTGGGAAGTTGAGGCATGATTTATTTTGTTTATATGCCTGGTAAAAGCATTACACGACACCTTGAGTGTGTTACCTGATATTTTGAATTGCCTGCTAGGCTTACACATGCATGAATGGAGTTATAAGAGAGATATAATGTAAATCCTCATGTAGTTTAGTATGAAGACGTACTATTGCCCATTCGTTGTTATCTTCATCATTCTACTTCTTAAGATTGTTACTTCCCATCTCATAAAACTGTTATCTTGTAATGACATAATTTTGACATTTTTAAACAATTGAGTGAATAGGAAAGTGTTGGCATGATTCTTGAGGGCGTTGATGAATGAAAAATAACTCATGATGTTAAGGTTTAAATGGTGTGGGCATTTTACCATGGCAATTATGAGTCACGGTTAGTGTCGAAGGACATTTACCTTGAAGTGTATTTAGAAACTGGTATTGCTTAGGGTGCTAATTACTTGTCAACTCTTATAGTGCAATTTTGATGTGATGGATCTGTACCAAATGAGTCATTAGGGTGTGATTAACAAACTAAATATGGCTTCTTTCAAAACATCTACCACCGCCGTTTTCTTCAAATTCGTTCCAGTTTTCTCATACTGAGTATTAATTGTGATTTCAAATGTGCTTTGCATCAGGTGGTTGATCCCTCTGTAGCATCAGGGATGGTTTTCTGCAATGAAGGCATTAGTTTTCCGAAAGGGTAAAAGTTTTAAGTAAATCTGGGAAATGCTAGCTATTGTTTCATTCAGTTAAGGCATACTTTTGTTGCATGTAATGGTAATGCATATAATGGTAATGCATATAATGGTAATGCACATTTCAAAGTTTATTTTCTTCAATCCTTAAAGCTATCAGCAACAGACTTGATTCACGACAACTGTTCTTTTTAAATGACATTTATGAAGTGCAATCCTTTTATTACTTCTTCATCACAGAAATAGCTTGCTCTGCTTTTCAAAGTAAGTTAGTGAAATTGAATTTACGTAAATGTGTACATGCAATTTTATGCCGGAAAACACAGGAATGAGTTCTCATAAGTGAATTACTTCTTCCCTGACTTAGAAATTCCGAAGCCAAGTCTGATATTGTTAATTTTGATACTTGAAAAAAATACATTAACAAATTTGCATTACCTTTTTATGCAACAACTACAAAATAATGCCACAAAGCTTAATAAGAAATGAGTTTAAGAATAAGAATGTACATGGAAAGGACACTCGCTGAAGTATTGAAACGTTTTGATTGTCATTTCAAATTAATCAGCTAGAGAAATCTTTGGGTGATGAAGGCAGCATGACTGCCATTATGTTACATTATATCTGCGAGCAGTGTTGGGTAAATTAATCAAAAAAATTAATGAGCCCCCAAATTAATTACCTAAGTGAATAAGGCATTAATTATAAATGAGCATTGGTTGAAAAATTCAACGATTACAATTGCTGCATATGTAATTAAAAAAAACTAATAATATATATTAGAATCTTCGCTGCGACTACAATGCTCATGTGTTCTCACTTAAATTTCTACCTCGAGTTGCTATTTTCAGTCGTGTATGCTTGACCAAACTAGTGACGATGTACTCTTCCTCTTGGAATGAAGTCCTGTATCCCATCACACATTCATCTTTAAAGAAATGCTATGTATGTAATCTGGCCAATCCTTTCAGGAAAGTTGATTTTATATTCCAAATTTGAGTACTACCTATGAGTTTCATTCAAACCCGGTGAAACATTTATGTGAAAACTAACCAATCCAAGAATTGTAATGTAATTAGGCATCAAATTCGAAGCAATCGGTCAAATTAATTGTGCAGGTAGCAAGAAAAACTGGGGAGGGGTAATCGACTGTCTTGATCCATTGATTACGTGCTGACTATGTATTACCTGTAGAATAATGATTACAGAAATGTAATGTTCACGAGTAAAGGTAAACTAAGTGTAATGGTTGCCGGTAATCAGATTAAATGTAATCGTTTACTTTCCATCACTGTCTGTGAGTTTTCTTTTAATATATGTTTCCATTTTTTTGCACCCGATTGGTTCATTACTTATTATGCAGCTTTTGAAGCTCTGCTCTCTATAGCTGCCTTTGTCCTGTCTTGTTTTGCCGATTATGTTGACATATCAATTTCTCGTTCTCCTGCATCTGCATCCTGCATCATATTAGGCTCAATATTTTTTTAATTGTCTATGAAGTGAATATATGTGGGAGTGGAGTTCTTTGAAATTCAATGAATGAGTCTGTGAAAATTGAACATCTTTAATGTATATATTTTTTTCTTTACAATTACTCCATTCAGCATAGTTTTGAAAACTCAATGCTGTTAAATTCTTAGGTCTGAATATTTCGTGAGCAGGGGACGAATGGGGTATATAGAGGATGTAACTTAAAAGTGGTGGAGGCCTAACTTTTTAGGGACTTCTTTCTTTTGTATTGTGCTGAAATTGCTTGTTGTTTGCGTACCATTCTTTAAAACATCCCTTCCATGTGGTCTACTGGTTTCTCCTCCCTCCGCTACATACTGTCATTTCATTTCCGTCAGTCAAGAATAAGTCTTTTGAGAGGGAATTGCACGTGGAGCGAAAACTCTCATTCTGCTCCTACTCGTTGAGCAATAAAGTATTCCGAAGATGGGATCACTGGTTGATAGAGGTCCACATGCTCAAGTTGACTCCTTCCTGTCAGTGAATGTGTTCTATATTTTGAGTGGGTTTGCTATTAGTCGCCACCAATGTATATTTTCACCGTGATATTTAAGTTAAATGTCACTACCACTTTGCATATTTGATATGAAATATTATTAGGGGTAAATTTGTCCTTCTATTCAAGGAAACCTATTCCTCCTTATTTGGTGCACTAATATATTTAGATTCTTACTAATATGAAAAATTCACTGAGCAAAATCATTCGCCTGAACGGGTACTCGAACCATGATCCCTCGGTTTCCAGCCGTGATGAACGGAAGATGATTTTCTTAGGCATTGCAATTGTAATCTTGTTCCGTTGATAGCTCACAAAAACTCACAGAGTAAGGGGATGCCTAAGTAGCTTAACTGGCTAAATCGCTCGACTGGATACCAAGGGTTCAGGGTTCAAGTCCCGGTTCAGGCGAATGATTTGTGCTTAGTGAATTTTTCGCATATACATGTATCTCACTCTAATCACACTCACAACATCGGGTGGCTCCACTAAAGCAATTTTCTGTTTATTATTTAGATATTGTTGCATAATTATTTGACAGTTCTTGGTTAAGGATCAAATCTGTATGTGAATGGTTTCCAACGTTTTTAAAAGTTCTCTATACTTAGTAAATAAAAGATTTGTATTAAGTATGGAGAAATCTAAAAAAAATTGGTTCAAAATCCATGTGTAATTAAGAGTTGTGAATTTGTGCATTCAGAAGTATTTTTGTTATGATCAGAGTTTTGTGATGTTTACATACCTACAATTTGAAAGCAATGTAAATTTTATATCATTTTATGGAGATATGATTTTGCACGAAACTGTAAGCAATTAATGGATGTGGGACTTACTGGTGTTTGAATTGTCCTGAGTGGAAGGCATGAAACTAGGTTTTCACGTATGTTGGCAGCCGGGCATGTGATTCGTTAATCCATGTAGAGGGTAATATTCACTAAGCATGGATGCATCAAAACACTTATCTCTCCAACGGATGGAATGGGTATTTTCTGCCTAAATGGAGGAAAACTTAGCTTAGAGCTAAAATGAGAGCTGAGTGAAAAACAAATTAATCTAGCCAAAAGTATGCTATCACTTACTGCAACTTATTAAATCGGTAACAATTTTTTTGGTGCCACCATGAAGGGTGTTCTGTGATTCAATTACCTCTGCCATAAGAGGGAAACTGATTATTTTACATTTAATTGGCATCATAATGTTTTCAAGCTTCAAAACTGAGGGATCAATGAATACATGCCATGTGGTCATCGTTAAAGTACTGGTAATCAGTATAGTTTAGTTTTAAAGTATACCTAATGGTGATGGATGAAAATAAATTCAGATCAGGGCATGGGTAATGAGAT
>LYUA01001630.1:276156-289214 GCA_002093875.1 Calopteryx splendens
TCATCTTCAGGTGAACTACAGGAATTAAAATTAAATTGTGGAAAAACCAAGTGTGTTTACCTTTTATGATAAATCATTTCTATCAAGTGACGGCCGGTACCAGCAACTACTTTTGTGCATATTACTCATAAATAAATTTGCAATTAGATTTACCAGAAATTCTTATTGTGAAGCTGATTAACTCTTATTGCAAACTATTAATGTATGGTAGGCATTGACTATTTTAAAAGTTGACATCAGTATGAACCAGGGGTTGATATTAAACAGAACTTAGGGCAATATTTCTAGGTACATACTTGTGTATCTATATCTATCTGAAACATTGTTTTTTCTTGAGTTCCATAATTTCTCTTTCATATCACTTCATATAATATTTCCCCTTGAACATAGAATTTAGATCATCCCCTTGAGCATAGATTGGTTAATTTGCGTTGTGTTTGTGTACGTATCGTGGTCCTTTTGAGTCGTGAAATGGTTGCCTTCAATTTCTGGCAACATTTTATTTCTTTCAATTTCCCAATCAATATGCATTTTCCATTGACGAGCTTATTTGGGTGGACTTAGGTTTGGTAGGCCTTTATTGTGACATTCAAATGTATTGGCTTGCTTCATCTAGGTTCTATTTTTTGTCTTGGCAGAGACACACTTACTTGAGCAGCTGTTGTTACCCAAGAGGCATTAGGCTAAGATTAAGGTAGATGTGGCAAATATATTGTTTTTTTTTCCACTTTTAGATAGGAAAGAAATCAATGTTTTATCTTGGATTCAGTTGCATCACTGCATATGTGGAAGTTGCTATGATTGGAATATAGTGTATTTATGATCCTTAAATATGGAAGAAAAGTCAGAAAAGAAATTATAAATTACATACTTATAGAATGCGTTGTTGTGAATTCCTGGATTCCTTCCAAGCCACCCTGTGGTATATGGGAATGAAGTATCATGGTAGGGGAGAGTGAATGGGAAAGGAAGGAAAATTAATTCGTTCAGATTGGGAGCTTACAATTGCTGTTGTCACATATGATTAGCTGGTAAAGGAATCCCAAAGATGGTGTTATCATGAATTTCCTTAATTTTATCCTCATGGCCTTGCTAGAAAATATATTTAGCGATTATAATCAATTCCACCTCAAATATATAAACCCACCTGCACCTATTGATTTCTAAAATAATTTTCTTTTAAAGGTAGGTTTGCTAAATATGCTAAGTAAACTCACCTGCAATTTCCATTATTCAACTTACCATATATGGTTAGTAATTTGCTTGATGCCAAAATTTGATTTTTGTTGGTGGTTTTTGTTGTGTGAAACTTAAATGCAGTACTGTTCCTAAAATGGACGAACTTTGTAAGAAGGGAACGGAAAAATTATTTGCGAAATGCTTTTAATAGGTTACCCATCATAGCTTTGTAATTTTCTGTGCGAAGTATAGCATCTACATATTGATATATTTTAGCATTATTAAATTATTTATAAAGCTGCATCACTTTAGCATTTACTAGCCAGAGTGACATGTAATTTTTACTGTCACATTCATCACTAACTACCCATTTTGAGAGAAATAGCACCCTGACATCACCAGAGTATTTAATACTAATTTTTATTTATTTCCTAAAATTAGTTAGCCAAGACAGCACATACTTAGCCAGAAAGAGAAAGCTATTGCATGTGCTGTTGCTAGAAAATGCAGTGCTATAGGCAGCAAGAACTAATTGTTCTACTCCCCTGGTAAGTTCTGACAGCAGTGTGCACAATAGCTTTCTCTTGCTGGCATGAGTATGCTGTTTTGGAGTGCTTATTATAGGAAATGAATAAGAATCAGTATTAAATATTCTCTTAATTTTATTTGCTGGATCTTTAACAAGCTTTACGCTCACCTTTATAATCCATAAGGTCGTTCTCGGAATATTTAGTTTCAAACTTGCAGTAGGTATAAGAATGTGGTTCACGTAATTAATTAGTGAGGTAATGGGGTTAATTTTTATTGTAAGTATGAAAAATAGCTGTTGCTTGCTTTAAAAAAATTAGGAGAATCTTCTTTGCCTCCTCTAACATCCTTTAAGACTAAATAAATTGTGTTTAACAGATGGAATTCCACAAAAAATCATATTTCTTGTTGAACTGTATTTTTAATTGCCTCCATCACTTGTCATTAGTATATTTCCTAGTACCTTATTAGTTATCCTAATTGAAATGTTTGTACATGTTGCTGGAAAGCCAACTATTGTTTTGCAATTCTGGAACAGTGCATTCCAATATTTTTAAAATTTTATATCAGGGGTAATTCAAGCATTTCTTTGGGGGTTCTCTGCCATTTTTCGTTGAAGATATCTATTTGTTTGCAGTTCATAGACTTTTCTTCTGGAATTCACGTATTTAAATAAGACCAATGTTAAGCCTTTAAAGTTTGTACTTGTCAGATGCGTTTTACCTACTTCATTTAATGATCATTTTTGGTTGAATAGAGAGTTGTCTGGACCACTGTGATTGAAGAAGTTAGATTTATTTGGTAGGATCTCTTGGAAATCACTCAGTTTATTGAATTTAATAAAGTGGTGTTACCTAGCACCTTGGTGAGCATAATATTTACTGCTGTATTTTTATGGTGTGTTCCCTATATGATTTCCTGTGAGGGGTTTGGTATGTTGTTATATGAGGACTTAGAGTCATTCTCTGGGACAATTGTTTTCCTTTTGCCCCAGTCAATGCACCAATCTTGAGTATTTTTATCTAAGTGCCATGAATAATAGTGATGGTGTCTATGGTTGTGTGATGAGAAAGTCAGCAACCACATGAGCAGTGCAGTGCCGTACACTAGCATGTGATAACTTCATTTGTTTTTTCAATTTGGATAGTGTCAATTATCCTGCAAAACTTTTTTACCTATTGTGTTGTAAGAATGTGCCTTATAGATTTGCAATCATAGTTATCTGTATATCATTAGGAAGTGCCGAAAATGTTTATGTGGTGATGGTAGTGTGTCATTAGTTTAAACTGACATTGAGAGTGGATCATTGTGTATAGTCTGTCATTCATTTAGCACTATTGGTGTTATCTAGTGCTAAAGAGAGTTAATTCCAAATTATTAGGCATTCTTTATGTGATCAAAGTGCAGCATCATATATTTTCTATATATGAAGTGAAACTTCCACAATGCCTGCTTGATAGGCCTTCCAGACCTTTGGTTTTTCCCAGCAATGACTCTTGGAATGGCAGTTTCCCACTCCCTTACCCGTGAAGGCTGGGCCTGAGACTAATCTGATGGTGTCATTAGAACCGATGGATTTGCCTCTTGCTGTTTGCCACTGGTCTCTGGAATCTGCAGCGGGAGACTTAGCAATGAGCTCAGGTGGAGTAGACACCAATGTAAGTGTGTCCTACTATTTAGTTATTGTCATATTTTGCGTGCAGTGCAACTCTACCAGAGTGTTTCTATTTCAGTGTTGAATCCTGTAAATTGTTTCTTATCATTTTTATAGTGTGGTCAATCATTTATTTAAAGGACTTGGAGGGGAAATATTACCTGAAATTTTCTTAAACCCAGTCTCTCTTATACAACAGACTTCTTTTGTAAACCTTGTAATATGTGTGTGCCTTTTTAAGGGGCTAATTTACTGTGATCTTCCTTTATAAATCATTGGTCCTCCTCCTGGTTTCTTTCAAATTCATTTCATGTAGACAATATGCATAATTTAATTTTATAATCAACTTAATTACTGTAGTTTTCAAATATGTTGATAATTATAGTTGGATATTAAAATTTAAGGTTATTCATAGCATAACCCTAGAAATTAATTATTAATGAAACTTCTTGTCTCATGCTGGCATTCAGAGGGCATGGATGATATAGTTAATAATTAAAAAGTGAACTGTTTCGCCAAGGTCAGTTTTTTTTTAATAACCTGGGCCTTAATAAAAATATTCAGCTCATATCAATTTTTTTCCCATAGGTTTAGTGAAATATTTCACCATTTCATTAATTTCTCATCTCCATGTCCCCCTTTCCCCCTAGTGGCTGTTATAGCCCGATTGCTCGAGCGTTCGAGCACATTCGCTGATGCCACTTTCCGGTCTGGGCGCGGGTCTATTATGAAGAATTCGAGTGTATTGTTGTTTCAATTGACCGGGTCTCCATTGTCGCCCACCTCTCTTGAGGCACTTTGCCCCTTCCTCATTTGCTTTAAGCATTTCCCATCACCTTCGACGGCACTTCCCCCTACTCTCGGCACCCTCCTGCGCATCGAGAGGCTAAGTTCCTTTCACACAAGCTATACGTCCTGTTTGGCTGCGCAGTAGTAGTCGCCGGATGCATGGAAACGTAGCTATGTAATACATTTTTAAGAGGAGGGGAGGGTAGAAGTTCTGTCGTTTTTGGTGGGATTGATTGTACAATGAAGAGAGGGAAATGGTGCGAAGATGAATGCGAATTGAGCCTTGTGTGTGGTTTGCCCCTTAGCGTCGTGGGCTCGTCGCTAATCAAAGCGCCTAATTGGTATCGTTTAAAAATGTACTCTCGATGAATAACTGGAGTTGATTATTTTCCAGTTCGATCGCGCCATCAAAATCAAAAGGCGATCATCTAATAATTCTAATGATATCGTATTTGCCAAGTAACGTGACTTATTCTGATGTCTTCGGCATTATTTGTTGCGACACCATATTTGATAAGTCGCTATTTTGATTTTGTTTAGCTAGGCAGAAAACGTTCATTCACTTCTCTGTTGTTAATGACTTGCCCACAACTCCTGGTAGTTGTAGGCATTTGTGGTTTCACGACAACTAAGAGCATTGGCTGCGTACGGGATATAGGAGAAGTTTGTGGGCTTATGAACAAAGATCCGGATAAGTGTTGTGGTATGTTCTGAGAGTTAAATGTCATCTTCACGAAATGTTTACCGCAGTAAGAAATCTCCCGTCGCGCGCTTGACACGTGCCCAGACCCGTTGGGGGTCAGTTCCCCTCTTCCACCGGGCTCTCTTTTCTCGGCCGGGATCTAAAGCCGTGCTTTACGCTGATGCCACGAAGTTTTCCCGCCCCCTCGGTCTCACTAGCTTCTCGTTCCTTCTCTCTTGCGTCAATGCTCTCCATGCCCCTCGCAAGGTTCATCGACGGACGCCCCTCATTTTACGGCCGCCTCGATCTTTGCTCCTCCTCGCGCCGGTTTGCTCCGTAGTCGGATGCCGCTTTATCGCGAAAGCGTGGATGTCCCCACTGGCATTCGCCATCATCGTTCCGCTCTCATCAAGAGGGTTGTATCATGGTTTACGCTGCCATGGATATCATTATTGTCATTCTTCGTCCGCAGACGTACTCATTTTAGTCAATTCGTCGTCCACCAATGTTGGCCAGTAAATACTACTTGCAACTTGTGAAGAGTAAGTTATATCAATAGAGGTGTAACAGGAGGTGAGGACAAATCTCGCCGTTTTCGCAGGGAAAATTCCATCGCCGAGTTCCGTCCTCACCACAAACACCGGAGACGAAACTTTCTTTGAGGCGAACCTTCCGTGAAAACTTAGTTGAAGTAATATCACCGACGGTGGTTATTTTCCGCTGATGAGTTACGCCTCTGCAACGCCACGTGCTGCTGCGTCTAGCTTAAAAAGTGCAATGCATTCGGTGGGGTTAATTTTTGCCTGCACGTTAGCGTGGGATACGTAGTTCTGAGATACGCGTGTGCTATGCGGGTTGCGTCCCGGGATCGCTTTTTTTTATTCCTCTCGAAAATAAGACCTGCCATTTTCGTCCTCTGGCCAATGAGAAAAATAACCTTTTAAGCGCAACGAGTTTCAATAGAGTAGATTATGACTTTTGACCCTGTAGTGGGTGTTCAGGTTATTTTCAATTTTGACAGATCAACCAAGATTTTGAGAAAGCCACGTGGGCTCCTATGCATCTCGGGGATCTCGTGGGAGGTGTCCACCCAAGATTCCTACTCAATCTATTGCCTCTTGGAAAATATGGATAGAAACACTAATTTTCCTCAGTCTCCATGGACTTATTGTACGCAAAGATGTTTTTTCAAATAATCTTGTTCCCCCCCTTCTTCCCTCATTCTCAAGGGGAAACCGAAGGCCTTGAGAATCTCATTGCGACCGAGCCCTCAAGCTTTACTTGTCAATATCTTAAACCACATCAGTGTCTCGAATGTTCCAATATTTCTGGACGATGGGTGATTCCTTGACCACCACTACCGAAGACCTTGCAGTAGCATTACATTATATTTGGTTATCAGAGTTGCCATCATCGGTCTTCCTGAAGGAAATGCATAAAATGAATTAATATATATATGTAATGAAGTCAGAAGTTCAAGTGCGTTTTATTCGGTCTTGCATGCTCGATTACATTGATATCATCCGTGTCGCCCACCACAACAATCCACCCAATTCCGTTGTACTCCTATTATTTCTCCCTCCGATTTACTTCTTGGCATTGTCTTCATCGAATTTACTTCTCTGAAAAGTGACCTTCTGTTGTCTGTTGATATGTGCCTAAGTGAGAGTTCATTTAACAGAACTCATTTAATTAAAAAGCTTTTGTAGATCGACTCCCCAAAGGGTCACGCGTAAAGGTAGGCTGTTAGTTATTACAGTGTGTGACGTTTTTCTGAGTGATTGAGATGGACTTGATGGAGTCTTATTCCGGTAATAATTCTCGTGGACTTTCTGCCGTTTGAATTTCCTTATCAATGTTTACGAAATCATCTCCAAACACCTCCATCTTGAAACGAGATGAGATCTGCTGCTGTCCTCTTTACAAATGGATTGTCACTGCAGCTCCTGGCTGAAGCGAGATTATTTTCCGATCTTGGCGATCAGGTCAATGTCATCATATTCCATCATCCTAATTTTTCAAATTTGTTTTGCAATAGTCGTCCTTACTTCCAATAAAACGTAGCTTGCGATTTGAGAGCTCGGAAGAAAAAATGTACATTCATGTCATTCATCTTCCTTGCCAGTTGTAGTTCAAGGCTGCTGGGTGGCTGTATCTTTTTTCACATCAGTTGGGAAATCGCTTATTGACTTCGGTATGACGTCATGGGATATATTAAGGAGTGCTGCTGCCGCCACCAACTATAATTGCCGCAATCCTCTCTTTGCCCCACCTCTCGGAAGATATGGCAAAACATGTAAATTCCTGGAAGCACTCCATTCCATTTCATTCCACACTTCCATTTTCCACCGGTGTTTTATGGGCTTTCAAATCTCATTGAAAGACTACCAGGCGACACATTTTATTTTGAAATAGAAAACATAGCATTGCCGTTTGAGCCCTGGTACTGACGCACTAAAAGTTTCAGCTCATTATTCAAATATTCTATTCGCAGTCGACGGTAAAGCGCATGTTCTCGGATCCAGAGCAGTTCTGGTGGAACTTGGATTATAATTATTGTTCGATGGTATGATTTAAAAAGAAAGAATCCTAATTGGAATTTAATTATAGACTAAATTTGGTTGATATGTTTATATACCTTTGGGGCAACTATTACTGACGTCTTGTCTTCAGTGTCCCTACTTACAAAAAATTAGAAGCAAGGTGCTAAAAAAATTGGTTTCTTTGCACTTGGGGGTGACCTCTACAAAACCCAATTTAGATCGTTACCATAATAAATGGCAGTCGAATGAGATAATTGCATCTGTATCATCAAGAACGATCATAGTATTTCGACTCGGTGGTATTTTTTGTTTCTTAACTCTATTATTTTCAGAAATAGGTTTGGAAACATTCAGATCAGGAGATGGCGAGCGATTTTGCAACGATTTAATTAGTAAATTTTTATATTTGCATTTTGGACCAAGAAGATGTTATTGGAGGAATAGGTGCCGGAACCAATAGATTCAGGGGCTCCTTTTATCGCGGGTAACGTATGACAGCTACAGCTTAATTTACTTTACTACTTAATTACAGACCATTGACTATTTCCATTTTTCAAGCCTTCCTGTTGGACCTTCCTGTAGGTGAATACCGAAATTTCACCGGAGTCGAGCGGCTCAACAAACGATAAACCCACGTCCATGTTTTGGCCACTAAATAGTGCTCTAAATACACCCACGCAGCTAGAATGGGATGGGGCGCTGGAGCGCCCTGCCTCACCACTGCCCCTCAACACGCGCCATTTAATGAATGGTCAACAAATGGGTGGGAACCGAAAATGGCACATCTCCCCATTTCCACTAAAAGACGCAGCCATGTAGAGGCGAGTACGACGATTTCCACGTGCGCTTCATGCTTGCATTTTTGTAAATAATTGCATCGCTAACGCCACTCTCACTGCGACATATATCGAGATAGAGAGAGAGAGAGAGTTCGTTTTTGTGGAGTTGTGCAGAGGCGCACGTGAGCCACTCTTTTATGTTTTCGGAATTGTACGCGGTGCGAAGGTAAATGCTCCTGGCTTGTCGGGGAAATGCCGCTCCCACACGTTGAGCGTCTTTAACGTCATTGGGTTTTCTTTCTGCTAGGAGTAGTTCTCACTTGTGAGGAGTGCTCCGGATTTCTAAGTTTTCGAATGTGGATTTTTGATCCTCTTTATTTACCTTGACATTTGAAGGTGATAAATCCTCATCCTGATTTGTATTTCGTTTCCCTGGCAGTCGTGAGGTAATAAAATCGTCAAAAAGTCTAGCAACTGGTAGTAGGTCGCATACATCTGCTTTGGCGTGCCTGGGACGGACGCCGTAATGACCCAGAAATCGGCAGCCTCCGTCATCTTTAAATCCTATGCACACATCCGTGGGAGTATTGATTAAACGGAGAGATACACACGGCATGGCTGCCCTGCGACGAATTTCGTGATCCTCTCCCTCCCCTCCCCCCTCCGCCGCTGTGCGCTTTTGGCCATGTTTCGGCTCTGAGGTTGAGGTTTATTTATAAGCGGCAATATTTATTGCGTTACGGTCCTGGGCCTCCTGAATGACCTTCAACTTCCCTTTTCCGCGAACAAATTGCTTCTCGCAAAACCTCGAAGCGATCCCCGCTCGGCTCCGCATGGTCGTCTTCTATGTGATTACGTCATGGGGACTGGTCTTTGATATCCCCTCTTTCCCTCCCTCCTACACTGCCCTTGAAGTCTAGCGGGAGCTATTTTTAACTCCTTCACGTCTTTATTCTTGCTTTCGTCGTGAACTTCTAAGTCGGGGTAACTATCGTCGTGGTGTTTCCATAGCGGCTTTACCACCTAGGAGGTTTGCTTTTGCCTCGGATGATGCATCCGTGGCTCAAGTAATGACGCATGAATTGAGATTTTTTTTGTGTCCAAATGGGAACAAGCATGCTGCAAAGGATGTCTTGCCCAAATGCTATAGTTTTTTCTCCTGTTCAGTATTTTGGAATTTTTTCACTGTAATTTTTTTTTACCTGTGTAATTCTTATACCTTTTATTTATTAGCATTTTAAAAAGGCGTCTTTCGCTACGGGTCCTATAAATAAATGGTAGCAATCCAAGTAAAGGCATTGCAGGAATGGCAGTCTTCATTTAGACATAGTCCGATATGGATTTTGGCGCTTCGCAATATCAAGGGGAATCTGATAGCATATAACCGTGGCTCTATGTGGCCGGTGTGCGTGTTACTCGTACGATGCAATAAGTGACGTGCGGCGTTTCGTTGAGGTACTCAAAAGGTTTTGTTGCACTTGAACAGTGGTGGAAATTGATGTATTTCTGGCTGAACTCCCTTCGTAAATCCTGCAAGTTGAGTGACGCTTGATTTGTCGTTCGAGTTGTTAATTCCGTGACGATCGTGTTGTTGGCAACCTTTTGAGTTCATCGATTTCTCGCCCAGGGATTTGTGGATCTAAAAAACATCCCCAAAAACTCTTTATTACCATCGGCGTTCCCCTGGGGAAGGCAGGACCATCCCCACAAGGGGGAAACATTGGCCCACCCGAAGAAACGCCTAAATATTTCCAAATGGAAAAGTTCCAGCAATTCCCTGGGGACGGAGGCCATGGACCCCGCCAGAAAAATGTACTGGCTACGCCAATGCTTATAGTTTGATCCACCGGACACGTGTGTCTTTGACGCCGAGAGGGTTTTTCTTGGAGAGATTTGCCTTAGGGGCAAGCTCATGTTTGCCGTCGACCTTCTGGTCCGGGCGGTGTGGTGGAAGGACGTTTCTCGATCAGTCCTCGCCTCCTCCCCTTTTGATTTCATCCCGATGGACCCGGAAGTGGGCGCTGTTTCATCCGCTTGGTGGGGTGGCTACTTTTGCCGTGGCACTTATATTGGCCCATTCCATTTTCACCGAAGGATGTGAAGTCTCCCCCGACCCGCCGTCTGTCCAATGGTCTTAATATAGCGCATTCTAATTTATTGGTCACGTGGGGTGAAGTGGTTACTGACGTTGCGGAGTGTTTTCACGTTTACCGCAACTCTATCGGCACTTCGTTGGTAATTGGCGGTCAACGAATGGAAAGGGTGGGTAGAACTTGTGTTTCAGCGTCTGACCTCTATTGATAGCTGGTCTAATACTGGTGGGTACATATAGCTGTCTAGCTTGTTAATGTTCAGTGGTATTGGTCACAAATAGGTCCTCGGGCCTCTTGGTTGTTCCTTGGGTGTTCCCTCGGTTGTTCATGAATTGGAGAATTTTTGCGTGTAAAAGTAAAAAAATAAGCTCAATTTTCCCACGTGAATGCATTCCTTCCCCTTCCGAAATGTTAGTGTACAAGGCCCTCATTATTGGTTGTTTTCCCCTGCAGGTTCTTGGTACCTCTCCTCGAGCTCTCTCTCTCCACCTTCCCTCTCCACGGAATGCGATTTTATCTTCAAATTATCCGTCAATTTTTTTACCTTCTGCTTTTCTCTTATCCGTGTGATCTATTCCGTCTCGTGCACACCTTATCGCGTGATGAATGAAATTCTTTCGGGCATTACTCATTACCTTTTCGGCTACGTTCAAGAATGAGCCATCCATGCATAACTCCGTATAATTCAATCTACGACAACGTGACAGCCTTGTCGATGGTTGACTTTCAAAGCATTTGACATTAATGCAAGAATGTTACAGTGAAAAAAAAACATTCGCCTGGAACTGGATTTGAACCCTGGAATTCGCGATCTCGGTGACCGTAGCCTTTAGAATTACAGGTTTAAGAGGGAGTCACTGGCTGAAGCACTCGGGTGGAAATTTCGAGTTCAGGGTTCGAATCCTTTTGTAGGCGATTGATTTTTACTGAGTGAAATTTCGCTTCTTTGTGCGCGCCAGAGGTTGACTCCGCCAAAGTTACTGCTATTCGATTTGTCGCAGTTTCTTTTATCTTGACCATAGTGTTACTAGCGTAGCGCACCTGACTTGCTCTCCGTCATAAATACTGTCGATCTTACCGTTTTTTAGCATCAGTAATAATTGAAAATTAAGGAACGACCTTGTCATTTATATCTGCACTGAACTTCCAAGTCTCAGAAGTTGAGTTTATGTAATTTATTCAGTCATGTGGGAAGGTCGTTGGGTGTTCTCCGAAATCCTCCCAGGTACAATAGTGTACAGCAGGGAGGGATGCAAAGGTGTCGCACGTGTAAAATTTCAAGTTCCTACCCCCTTAATCCTTTACTTTCATACGTAGGTGGTCCTGCAGAGTTAAAAGGGGTTGGATAAATCGCTAGGAAAATCGTCGCTGCAGGCTCCCGTTTCTTTAACCGAATGCCACCGCGCACCGTATTAGATATATAATTTATGTTTTGGGAGTTATCTAGAGAAATAAAATAAACTTGGGGCACGAATGGAAATTTTGCGTCAATATCTCGTAGTCAACACACAGGCTTGTTAAACTTCACTAAAATCTTTATATTCCGACGCCTACTTAATTGACTCCGGAGTTGATCGGGAAATATTCTCATTAGTGTCCCGTGATTCAATTCCTCATCAATCGATTGAATCAATTTTCGGCAATTTCCCTTGCGTAGTAAATCAAAAGTAGGTGGAGGATTGCCTTTATACGAACGAAATACTGTGGGATAGGATACAAAACTCGGTGACATGACATTATAGCGAGGCCTTGCGTAGGGTATTAATTCCGTAGGCACCCTGTACAATGTTAGGCTCATTCGAGCAATTTTATGTTTGGTAAAGGGACGGTAGGGCGTCCGACAAGATCCTGCAGCGGACGAAGGCAACTTGTTCAGAAGTTTCGTTCGAGACGTCATTGAGGGGGAACGACACCAGAGTCGCGTCAAAACAGTTAATGTACCCCCAGGGGTAGGCGGGGAGTGAATGGAAACCCCGTGACGTAACCGGGTTGGCGATGGCACGTCGAGAGGGGGGGTGGGTCTGTAGGTTTAATTAGTCTATAATCGCGCATATCCGATGTAGAAGTACGTTATATCTTCGCTCTACTTAGTGGACCCCATTATTTGACCTCGGGAGACTCCTCTCGCTCAAAACAATGAGGTGAGCAAAACACGGGCTATGCCAGACCGAGCTGGATCCACGCCAGCATGCTACTTAAATCGTCGCATACTTGGAAGGGAATGTCTCTTGTTTCGATCCCTGTAGTCTCTTCCTTTGAAATGTATGCGTTCCCACTCGCGTTACCTTTTCCCTCGGCCTTGTTGATAGTATTCTATAATCATGGCAACGTTCATCAAGTATTCTGTGTTATTGTTCGCGAGATGGGATCCAGTTTGTTTTGATGATTCTTTCCACCGATGCGAAAGCCATTTCTTTCTTGGGTGTTCTTTGCTTTATTGGCTCAAGCCCAACTTTCATGAAAGATTTTTTTTTATCTATCTTTAAAATAGCGCACGGAACAGAGATACGTTTTTTGGGAATTTTTTTAGCGTGCAATTTCGGAATAAGGCCGTGTCGATGGGAATGCGGAGCACCATCTCGGTTCGTTTGCCCTCAAGCTGATATATCGGCTCGAGCGTAGACCATAATGAAAAAATGAAATGCAAAAAAATAAAAAATAAAATTAAATGCAATGTATCAGAATATTATAAACAACATTTAATTCATTTTTAGTAAAATATAAAAAACATTACATTCATAATTAAAATAGTAACTTCATATTGTTGTTTTTCATAAGGTGTTACAAAACTCTCAAATTCACGCTGGCACT
>LYUA01001630.1:289230-299670 GCA_002093875.1 Calopteryx splendens
TTACAAAACTCTCAAATTCACGCTGGCACTTTTCGCTAGTGCCACCAAATTTCGATGGCACTAAGAGGGTTAATATTCTTTGTTATCATTATACCGTACACTTCCTATCATATTGCAGGGACCTCGTTTAATATTTAATAAAATAATAGCTTACACACCCTTATGTCATTCCCGTTTATTGCTGAACGTTACACGTCAAACCCGGTGGCAACGTTCTCGTATAAATCTGGGCATGGCCATTAAAATGCTAGTCCCACTAGTCGATGAAGTCAAGGTGATGACCGTAGGTGTTAGTAAGACCACTCACGTGAGGAACATGAAAATCCTACTAATTATTCATACGCCTAAAATTGTCTTGTTTACCCTGTGGTTATCGTACGTTAGATAAAGGGATTTAAATAAACTATTACTCATTTATGTAATATATATTATCGCGTGCGGTTATCTATTGGAGTAATTGCTCCTGGAAAAGTGTTGGGCCATGGCAGAAATATCCAGAAATGGGGAAGGAATTATTACTTAAAGTGAGTTGATTTCATTGGATACAGAACTTTAGTGGGATTCGTATTATTTTTCGCGTGTTTACTAGGTTCATTATTAATATATAATTTGCATTCATGTAGCAATTGCGGCGCTTTAATTTTTATTAGGTTGGACATAAGATTAATTAATCAGAGGCTTTATCATAATTATTTTATCTTAAAAAACACGTGAAAGCTTCAGTGATTACTTCTGAAAGATGATAGACCGAAAAAGCCTTAACTGTATACTTTAGCCTTTAAAATGAGTTAAGGATACTTAGTGCTTTTATAGTTCGAGTTTTGCAAATCGTGGAAATATGCCAATTTTTAGTGGGATATTTCTAAATTGCCTAATGATTCTGCTAGTTTGTGGTATTTCCGAAGGTAGTACACTAAATCGCTAAAAGTTATTCCGTGTTGGTCAGGGGTCATATTGACGAATTTGGGCGGAAAACACATCGTTTTAAAAGTTTTTTACTTGTAGTGAAATGTATTTATTATGGTGGAGTTTTATGTGCAGTGTATAGTATTCTACTCTAAATATTCTCACATATTTATTGCATGGTGTCTCCAAAATTTGGTATTTTCATTATATGATTCAATTCTGGACCAGTAGAGTATTATTAGTCGACAATGTCGTTCCAGAAAGTTCTATTTTCGGCCGTTGGAGCTCGGTTGACATTTAAATGTGCTCAAGATCGTAAACGGTGGAAAAGAACCCACTGAGACAACAGAAAATTTGTAAGCTTTGTAAACATTGAAATTCGAAGATATTTTAAGCAACTTGCTAATTTTAATTTCATTTTTTACCCATGTACTTATTTAGTTTAATCTTAATAGTTAATGTTAAGCTTAATAGTTTAATGTTGTGTAATTTGGTTCCTTGGTTAAATGAAGAAGCCACGATGGTGTGAAAAGTACAATCACGTATTCCCTCCGCCTAAAATATAACAGGACGCAACAGAAATATCTGGGTAATGGACATAGGCATTTCCATTTTAAACTGCGTAGTTTCAGGCTACAATTTTATTCGTTCGTCAAGAAAAACACTACATTCTCGCACATTATTTTTCAAACCGACCCGGGCTACCAATTTACTGCAGTGTATTGAATATAAAATTATATCTATGACTAATGGAACTTGAGAGCAGGCTCGTTTTGAAAAAAATGTGTGCAGTGGAACACAAAACTTTTTTGCATATTTTTCACTTCAGCTATGCGTGTAGGTATGATCTGTCTCACTGACGCGTAAGCTAGTAAGTCCAAGAATAGAGGTTCAAGAAGGGGACACAGTCCGTAAATACTGTTAAATTTAAAATTATATTTGATTCATTCACTCCCTTCAGTTCTTAAAATAGTGCGTAATCGACCGCCAATTCTGTTGTGTGGCTTTTCTTAGGGTTTTTAACTGTACATCGATTAGTGTGATATTTTTTTGCTTCGATTTAGACAGTTGCCGCGTCAGTTTTATGGTGTTCCTCAAATATGTCATTGGCCATTCAACAATATTTACTTTTTGCTCGTTAGTGCGTTTCCCCGTTAATCGTGACCGTTGAGTTATATCCCCGAGCCGAGTCCTGTCCGGAGCATGCATGTTTTGTTGTTTGATCGTGTTTCTTCCTTGCCGTCACTACGTGAGCAGCGGCATATAACAAAACCCTGAGAGCATGCAAGTCGTTCAACAGTCCAGGCCAACAGTCGTTACCTAAAAATTGGAAAAGCTTTGAAATCCCGGAAAATAAATCATGAATTGGGGTCGTTCTCCTGGACGCGAAATCTCAGTTTTTTTTATACAGAAGATAGATCCAAAAAATAATATGTGGAAAACTATTTTCTTCTTAGGTCATCTGCTATTTCATAAAATGAAAATGCCTAATAGTTGCCCCTCACTCCATTCTGGTTCCTTCAGTAGAGATGCGGCCACGTACTTGAATCTACGCGAGGGGCTCATTGACTGACCGAAATATTCACGGCACGGAGGAAAAATGCGGCATGTTGCTGAAATTTTTTGATAAACCCATTTTTTTCATGGTGTAGACGGTTCATGAAAGACTAGCGTAGTTCCCAATTGGCGGCGTCTCCGTTGCAGGCGAGGAAACGGATCCATTTTGGGAAAGGCTCGCACGGGAAGATTATACCGTAAGCACAGTGGCGTTGGATGGAAACGACTTGTGACGTAGTAAATGTGTGCCCGCCTCATTCAGTGAAAGCACTTCGATGTTTAGCCGACCATAACCTGCAAACTTGACGATGAATTGAAGAACGGAAAAAATACGAGTATTATGGTTGTTGAACTATGGACGGATATAAAATAAAGTTCCGTAGGGGCACATTCGCTTCGTTTTTCTGAAACTGCATGTTGAGGGGGACAAAATGCAAATAGCATAACCATAAAGTGTACAGAAAAGTGTCAAAGAGGATGGAAAGTCTGAAATAACCATTCTGCCTTGGCATTTTTTTCGGCTTCCAGTAGATTTGTTTCATTTTAACAGCGGGGCGTAGGATATACTTTGTACATTCGTGAGCCCTCGTCGATTTAACGCGTCCCCGAAAATATTTCTCGGGGGGGGGGCCAATTTAGTACCGTAGCCGATAAAACATGCTTAGCCTTGCCAACGATCTAACGTTGCCAAGTTTTAATAATCATCTCTTTATATCCTGCCAAATTTTCGGAAGCCGTTGAAGTGTTTACGGGGCTGGGATAAAAGGGAGACCTTCATTGCTCAGGTCATGGGAACAATTATTCTTCAATTCAAGCTCCGGCCAGTCTTGTTTTCCATTTAGCATTCAGTTCCTTCCACGAAATTCTAGAATGTCGAATCCCCCCTTTCGAGGCGCTCTAGTTTTCTTTATTGTGAATTTAAAAGTACTTGCCCCCATGGTCGCCCGTGGTATTTTGTTAGGGTCGTCCTTGTTTACGCCAAAACCCCTCAGGGGCCCCGATCATGCGAGAGACCTCATTTCCCATGGTTTAATTATAAGCATGTGTATATATACATCCACGCCCTATTTTAGAGAACGTCAGTGTAAAATTAAGTGTACAAATGGATATCAAATTTTGTAACGGTACCGATGATTACCAGAGGCAGTGAACTTGCGATTAAAATATGTTAATACTTTATGCGCGCAAATGGGTACAATTTTCATTATGTTACATCCCATTTAGGAATATGCGCGGGACTGAGTATGACCTAGACCGTGGCGAGGCAAACCTAAGTTCCTCCGTGGTTTAGAAGGTATTCTGGTTTGCGTCACGTGAGCAATCCTATTTTATTTTGGACATTGATACGATTTTCGATATGCATATGCATTAGATATGTAAAAAGAGCTAATTTCATGCCTTCTGCCGCCGGAAATTATTTCATAAGATACGACATGCAACTAGGTACTACTATTTGGTATTTGAATTACCAAAAATTAGGAGTAGCACCTTGGACGATGTTTTGACGCTGGTTAATAATTTTTTCGACGGTTCTTTTCCCGCATACATGGCTCCAGTCAGAAGTATATGCGGTGATGGGGTTCGTCCATTGGTGAGTTTTAATTCGGAATTTTTTGTAATGTGCTCCGTTATAATCAGCATTGATATAAACTTCAATGCTGTGAAAAGACGTAGGTCTGATAAAGAATCTAATGATACCCAGCATTTTGCCCTTTGTGTCCAGTGTGGTTATTTTATTCGCACGTACGCGATACCTTTTTGAGCTGGAACCGTTAATGAAAAGGGAATTCGACTTTCCTTTGCTGCTTTCTCCGAATCCAGAATCAATCCCCCTTTTAATTATTTGTGGATAAATCCGTCCCCGTGGATGAAGCCGCTTCATAGCCCCGAGACCCTTCGATTTCAATGGAAGATATCGTAATTCATTTAATGAATTTCGACCCAAAGGATAGTGTGGCCATCGGGTGAGTTTCAGCTGTGCGAGTTCCACTGGTGTGTTCCTCCGTTGTATGACGCAATGGTGTGATAATGATACTTGTTTATACAAAATTACTGTTTCCGCTTGAATTCTTAGGGGTTAAGAGGTCGTAGTAAAAGGGGATGGAAGCCGTTTGGCTCGGAAGGCGTTCTTACGGCGCACTTATAAGATGAACCCTTCTCCCAGGTTGTGACCTCGTATTTTATGGCAAACACCACAAGCCTTTTTTTATTGCTTCAACCCGGCAGCACCGGCCCTCGTGGAGGCCCGCTTAGCATCCCGCTTAGCATCCGCGGCGATGGCGTTCGTTATCACGGGGCGAATTTCAATCACGACACGAGCTGCGTGGTAGGCGTCAAATGTTTCTTTCCTTATCCACTTGGCCACCGGGTTCCCTTGCGAGCCCGGTGTCCGGTCGCCCCGACCCCTCCTCGGCGCAAGCATTTGATTCGAGGGACTCCTCTGTGTCGGCGGCAAGGTATTCCACTTGGCAACGCGCATGTCCTTACGCGATCAATTCGCACTCCCGGCGTATGTGCGCAATAAGCGGCAATTCTTGATCGTCATTCAAAGATCATGTTTTCTCTCTATGCTGTCGCAGCTAACGGTGCATTTTCCCGCTCTCCATTGAGGCGTCGCAAATCCTCTTGGAAGTGGTCGTGTGTGGGTGGCGTAATGTTTCTCGCGACGTGAGCGAGTGCTCTTTTCCTGTTGTGTTCCCTCTCAGATTTTGGTTTGATTCCTGGCTTGTTCAGGACATGATCTTCGTAATTTTACTGACAATATTATCGTTAGGAGATACACATTTCAGGGGCAGGATCACCTGAAGCAGTGTTTCCCTACTATTTCTAGATCATGCGATGCCATTCAAAGATTGTGATGCCCCCTCCAACATAATGGGCAACCAAGTTCCGAAAAAGTATAATATCAATTGAGATTTCAAATTTAATGGGAGCGTGGGTAAACTTTTTATTCGTTTCGCTACAATTAATATGAATTTTCACTTTCTGATCAGTGTTAACAGATTTTTTTCTGTTTCATTTGTTAAATAAAATGTGAGATGACAATTAATTTTCTCTTGACAAGTCTCACGAAGGGGACCCAAATCTGGGCAAATGGTTAAGGCAAATTAGAAAAATATAATAGATTGGAATGAAAATCTGAGAAAAATGTAAGGTAATGGTTATCAATCTTCCTAATGAAAACTAGGCGTTAGGAATATCTTCTCGCCATTTTTAGAGTATCAAGCTTTGTCAAGGAGTGAGTTTTTAAAGGCAATGTGGTGGCGTTCTTTTCTACGCTTGTTATCATTCGGGTTAGGTAATTTATGTCGTCTCATGGATGTTTACTAGTTAAATGATGTGAAAGTGAACTCAAGTTCCAATTGGCATTGTCTATCTTAAAATTCCTGGGTTAGCTCCTGCGTTATTGATGAAATTGGTGAATGTAACTTCTATTTCTCGAAATCGGACTTTATTTGAATTGGAACCAAACGCCTTGACCTCAACTTGATAGTAACATTTAACAGGATTTGCCTCCAATCGTTAAAATGGGGGGAAGGTCTTAAAGCATATCTTACTGCAACATAAAAGTTATCTCCCATTCAGTTATTCATAATTACGTAAGTATCTTAAGATAATTTAATCGGTCGTGAGTATTTTTCGTGCAAATTACCCTTCCACTGTCTCGTGTTGACTAGATTTCGAAATCGTCACTGTTAACTCCTTATTATTGTACCGCACTCCAGAGGTGATGGGAATATTGCATAGACAGCTTAAGCGTGGGAAATATGGAAACGATCCCATGAGTGTGAACATCGCATTTATTTATTTGAGTTTATTTATATGTTTTTTAGTTACTGGGATTAAATTTTATCGAAATGATGTTGTTCCAATATGGTAGGCAAGCGTCACCCACTGTCAGATTCAAAATGAAAGGATAGTGGACAATTGGGTAACCCCGATCACTTTTGGCGAGGAACAACTTAATATAAATATTGTATGGACTTATTATAAAATGCTAAATATATGTCGCAAAAAGTGTTGACGAAAAACTTACTGAAGTAATGAAATACGATTGTTTGCTAGTAACAAGGTCGAAAGTCGCCCATTCCCATACATTCTTTGGCCGTTGCTTAAGTACCGTTGTGTTCAGACAGACGAAAATTTAGCGCAAAACGAAGGATCCTTTTTAAATTGTGTAAGCGTTAGAGTTATAATAAATGTTCCTTCAGGCCTTGTCGATCATTTATCAAAGGCCTCTGTTTATTAACTTTTGTCATGAAACTTCTCATGTTGGTATAAAAATGTTTTTCGAAAAATGTTACAGAAGCGAAAATTTTTATAAAAGTGTTTCCAGACAGTTTCCAGATTTGGGAGTTTTTTTTACCTTCCGCATCGTGTCAACAGCGTCACCCTTGACCCCTCAACATTTGACCGCGGCTAATGGAGAACTGATTAATGACAGTCAGTCAGTATTAGTAATGTTTAGTAGTGTACATGATGGTTTCATGACAGGTGCAATACGTTTTTCTGCGGCTGAAGTGACGGGAGTAGCACGCTAAATAGTCCACGGTTCTTTCATTTTGAATCCGACAGTATGCGAAGGCCAGTTTAGGTTTTGAAATGTAGAAACTCGTGACGCCACTTCAGTAATGAGGACGTTGATAGAAAGGAGCGTAGGATGTAATCAGGATATCTTTGTTGTCTTCGTGAAGGTATTCGGCAGAGTAGAACGACGTTCCTTACTAAAGTATTGCTGAATATAGGAATAGACTCGGGGATAGGCGAGTAATTCGAAACCTGTGTTTGAATCAGGTGGTACTATTAAGGGTAGCGGGGTGGAGAATCGGGTTCGCGGTGACAGGCAGGGAAGTAGGGCAGGTTTGTCCGAACTCGCCTGTATCTCTTAACTAGATGCTGAGGAAATGTTAAGGCTGTCAGTGGAAGGGTCTGTGCTAGGAAGTCCCTCCCCAGGGGAAGGGCGATTGTTTCTTTGGATCGCCGCGGAGCGAACGGAAGGGGAATGCTGACACGGAAAAAACCATCTATCTCTAATCCTTCCTAAGTTCTGAAGGAAATTGTCACAAATATCAATAATAGCATGTTTTAAAAATTATGAAAGCGAAACGAAGTGTTCTTCTTTTAGCATGCGTGAAATTTTCGATAAAATGAATACACCCTGCACTTTGGAAGGGGGATAACCCCTCTCTGAAAAAAAGAACTACGTAAAGTAACTAACAATTGCTTGATCATCTGTAAACCTAAGTAAATGAATCACCTCACTGCCTACTTATATTCCCAGTTTGAGCCCTTCCCACACCACCCTTAACCCACAAATTTAATCTGCACATAAGTTAAAATGTGCGGGGGATGACGGACAGCCCCGTCTGACTTTTCCCTCATCTACTATTTTGTGCCGCCTGGTTCATATAGAGGTTTCTGATTGGTCCTCGATCCCTTCGGTCCACATTTCCGGTGGGATTCTTCGTGGGTCGCCGTCGACGGCGGCGGGAGAGGCGCGGCCAAAGTCTGGAGTCGGTAGAGACGGTGGTGGAGCGAAGGCCGCCTCCCTCAATGTTGTCCCAGCCCCTGAAATGCGCGTTGGGATTTGTTCAAATATTGGTCATTGCGTCTAGCGTGGTGTGATGGGAACGCCTTCTCGTTCCCCACAATCTTTCAAATCCTCGCGAAGATGCGGTAATCCGTGGGTTTCAGGCATACGAAGGAGATATTGTTGCTCTGTTGGCCATTTTTTCTGTCAGTTTGTTTTTCTAACTTCCCTGTGCTAATTCCTTAATGGTCCCTAGGAAGTAATAATCACGAGAATAAACAGACAACCATCAGAGGCACCGTTTACACAATGGGCATTTTCAACTCTATGGGCCGGCAACGTGACGTCTACGCACCTCCCACTTGAAGCTGTTTTTGGTTTAATAAGGCGGATAAACGATAAGATATTCACAGAAATAAACCCGAAGGTTGTATTGTTAGATAACGGTAGAGGTAACGGTAACCTTTCTTAGCCCCACATAGTGTGTGAAATTCACACATTAGGATGGAGGGTTGGGGGCAGTTTCTCTTCCTGTGCCGCCTGCGGTTTCCCAGGAAGATCTCATGCCCAGACAGTCAAGCAACGTGATTCCATGGTATTTCATACTCGTGTGTGGTTATTATGGGTTGATATAAACTTCTCCCGAGGAGATGAGACGTGGGTATGCACGATCCAAGCATATAGAATGAAAAGTCGGTTAACAAATGGCTGAAGGTTTTCGGGGGTGCTTCACCATATCGAGAAACCCTGACTTCGCCTCGTAGTGCACCTGCTTCGATGTCAAAAACTCCCAGTCTTCTCCAAACGACATCATACATTTGGGACGATTTCAAAATCTGCTGTGGAGCAAACTAAAGCGAGTACCCGATGTAAACATATTTGAAACGCGGCGATGCCATCTATTTCTTTGCGGAGAGCGCCGTCGCTCGCGTGCCGCCACCGAAATTTCCCCCTCACCGGGGTGAACGGTACACGGTGCCGCGCCTTCCGTGCATGCAAATCGGGCTGTCTTCGGCGTTTCCATTCATTCCCCTTCCCCACTCATTTTCGTATCCCCTCCACGACCCCCCATCCTAATAATTTCCACGGACTCCTTGTCGTGGCTGTGATTTGCTTCATTCTACATTTGCGTGTCGCCTACCCGCAGGATACAGGCTAAAGCCAACCAAGAATTCTCTTTAAGTGTCAAATTCGCGGAAGAAATTTGTAGTTTTAAGCATCGAAAAATACTTCTTCGATGTCGAGCCGATTGTTATCTCCGTCTCAAGTTAATCTTCAACTCACAATCAGTTAGAAGGACGAAAGAGGTCAGGCGACGTGTTTGTTTTGCCCGTACATACCTACTTTATCGTTAGGAACACCCAATCCTCTCCTCCCCTCAACTTCCCAAGAAATGGGAAACCGGCCTCCGCTGGGAGTGGCGTCTTGCCCTTTGGCTGGCAATCAGTGCGTCATTCAGTCTATTAACCCATATTGATTAGTGGATTGTAAATAAAATTAACGAGCGGTCACTCTACCTCTCCCATTGTGTCCCAAACTCCAGTTGCTTTTTTGAAAACCCGAAAATTTTAATCCAGCCTCATTAGGTGTAGCAACTCGCGTACTCTACCGCTAATTGAAATGCCGCATGTACGAATGCCTTTGTGGATTCGGTGTTTACATAAGCTCTCTTATGGCCGGGGTTAGTCTGGCTCCTAACGATTCCCCGCCTGGGTAATTAACGAGGAAATTTCACCGAAGGAAACACTTTGACTCCCAAGGAAGGATTTGTTAGCAAACAATTCGGGTTGTAATTCCAATACGAAGGAGCAACCGGAGATAGTGTCTCCCGCTCCAACCTCTGTATAAATTAGCAGGGCGTATGATTCTTTAAAATCAATAAACCAACCGACTACGGTGATCAGTGCGGAGGTTGTTTTGGTAGGTGAGAGTAGAGATCACTCAATTCACATACTGCGTGTGAAATTCACGCAGGTTTGGAGGGGTCAGTTCATTTTCCTGTGCGCGCCTGCGTTTCCCCAGCTCACTCAACATGGAGTATTCAAAAGCCTCCCCCATTTGACCTCTGTCCCTCCAGTCAGTATTCGCTCTACTCACTGGGCTACGTTACTAGCTAGATCTTAAGTAATGTACAAAACTTTGGGCTTCTAAAAATTTTTAATTTAAATTACCTTATGATCCCTTCTACTATGGATTTCTTTTCCATTCTCTCGCTCTATTTCTTCACACCACTCAAAGGCCGTGTTTTATGGTCTAAGTGAAGACTCGATTGCTGAATGTTAATATTTTATGGTAATCTAGGATAGGTTTCTGAGGGACACACGGCCTCGAATCTGCAATAACCCTTACGTCATTTCCGAATATTTTCTGCCACCTTTCATTGCACCCAGTATGCCCAATCTCTTCCTCCCTCTCCCTCGCTTACCCAACACTCTCCCCTCCATCAC